>JASANB010002435.1:0-98654 GCA_030248155.1 Sabatieria punctata | reverse complement strand
AATCGCAAATTTAAGCTGCCAAATGGTGGTTTAGAGCTAAGGGAAATACAACAGATTCGGCTTCTAAAAACATCAGGTTGTCTTGGACATCAGCCGCGAAAACGACAATTTCAGTTAGCAAAGGCCTTTTAAAAGCGGATTTTAGCTAAATATCATACATGTGCACGGTCGGCGGCTCAGGAGGGGACGGCCAGGTCTCCGTGCGTAGTTGCCTGGATATAGATGCAAATTTTCGGCGGGAAATTTAAATTTTTGCCCAAAATTTCGGCTAAAAATACTAAAATTTCGGTTGAAATTCAAAAATTTACAGTAAAAATTAAATTCTCGACTAAAAAATTTCCAAAAAACCACTTTTCTGACAGAAACGTTGCCAAAAAATAGAAAATTTTCAGGAAAATTTGAAAAAATTTCGGGTTTGGTGCGTAGTTGCCTGGAGGAAGGGTGCGTAGTTGCCAAAATTGATTTCTGTGGCTTAAAAACGCATCTGGAGGCACTCTAGCAGCCTATAGCAACGTTTGGAAGATTTTTATTTTCGTCCCCCCCCTGGGCACCCCCCCATGCACATGTATGCTAAATATTGATTATTTCTGAGCCAGTTTGTTGATATTCGAGCTACTGCTACTTTCCATTGTATCTTGGGGTTACCCTTTCTAGCTAAGGAGCTAACCACTGGTATACATACAAGGCTTTAATGGCCAGCAAGAGGTAAAATGACGCATTAGAACGCCTAAGAAGACTATTAGGTACAGTACAGTTGTAAAAGTAGCGTCCAAACATCAGCGTAAAGCCAGGAACAGTAGATTCTGCAAAGGCAGAGTGGCGATAATCGAAGTTTCCAAAGAGAAAACGGTTGCAATAAATAAAGAGATTTATTTTTAACATGCTTTGAGCAAGCTGCTTAAACCAGCACAAAGGCTGGAGCTCAACTGCCAATACGAAACGCCTCCGTAGAGTAGAACAAAAAATGGCGCACCAGAACGCTGGACCATCATAAAATATCTGCACAATCAGCGCGAACCGACACTTGTATAAAATCACCAGTAGACCGAACTGCGACGACGACTGGGTCCGCCTCTAAAATATCGATTTCTATTCGGCTCTTCGTATCCGTTCTTGTTCGACCAATAATATCCTCCTCCTCCTCCTCCTCCTCCTCCTCTGGCCAATCCGCGCGTAGCTAGCGGGGGCGGAGCGTTTCCGGCCCAATCCACCCAGCGCTTGCGAGCTCCGCCCACCGAGGGCGGGGCCGCGCCGCGCGCCACCCGACTGTTCCAATTAGAAGCGTGATGTCGCTCGTCCGGCTCCTTCGACTGTTTCTCGCGGAATCGTCCGTTGTGCGCGAACGCGTAGTAGCCGTCCTCGGCGCCTCCCGTCGACCAATGATCGGCCGACGCCACCGTCACGTGCCAGACCGGCGGCACGTAGGCCAGCCCCACCTCGCTGCTCGTGCCCAACACGCGGCGCCCCGACAGAACGTCGTTGATTGGCGGCTTCTTCTCGACCGGCGCCGCCTCCTCACTCGCGACCGCCAATAGGCTGCCGTCGGCCGGCGGCTGGTCGAGCTCGGCGGCAGGTTCCGGCGGCGTCTGCGAGGTGTTCTGCTCCTCCAGCGACTTCCACTCCTCGCGCATTCTGATCGCCGGCACTCCACGGACAGCCGCCGCCAACACGCGACTGTAGTTCTGCCGACTGAACGGGTCCGGCTCCTCCGAGTCCGGCTCGCCGAACAGAGTTGGCGTGTCCTTCGGCAGACCTTTGCCGTCGCCGCCGTCGAACGACAACTCGTCCAGCGTCTCCACACGAACGGATATCTGAACACACACAGACAGATTGTGCTGAGAAGGAGAGAACAAATGCTATTTATCACGCAGCCTTCCAACTCACTCACTCTGCCTCCGTAAATATCGTGTGCCCAAAGAATAATATTTCAAACCTCTACGAGACCTTTTTCCACATACAGTTCATGTAACAGTTCATCCGCTGATGATGAGGCGGGTTGGTGGTCTGGCGCCGGCCAGGGGGGTTTAAGACCAAATTTTTAGGAGGGGGTTTGGTACCGTCGGGTGGGAAGCTAAAGGGAGTCTGTGCGCAAGGCCGGTCCCCGGGCCACAGAATGCTTCGGCACTCCTCTCGCAAAAACCGACCCAGGTGGTGTCAGGGCCACCCGCAACGCCTTACCGCACGTCAAAGTGCAACTAAGCGAGTACTTTAGCTTAGCTTTAGGTTTGGTACTAAAAACCGCTAAAAATCGCAAAAAAATCAGTTTTTAGCTAAAAATATAAATATTCAAAAATCGCTAATTTGAGCTCAAATACAGCTAAAAAGTGCTGTTTTCTATTACAGGCCAATTTAGCAATTTTAGCATCTGAAAGTCTTAAAAAATTGAAAAAACTTGCTGAAAATAATTACTTCAAGAAAATCATCTTGGGGTTCCCAATCGGGGCGGAGTCTGGGAAAGTCGGGCAGGGGCACACTCGCTGATCCCCTGTTACATGTATGTTTTTCTTGTTTATAATAAATAATAGCGCGTATCGTTAATCGAGACAACCAAAAGTGAGCAAGTGTGGGAGCGAACTGAATAGACGAGGCGATGAATAACAGCAGCGGAAACGTTACATAAGCTATAAATTGACGGTTTCTGAGCCAGTTCTAAAGCGGCTGATAGGACTTGTTTTCGAGTGAGGTCAAATGCAGCTAATTTTATAGTCTGTTTATGCCTGCCCCGCCCGACCCAGCTGACTTGAGTCAATCCCCGCTCAGACCGGGACCACCCACATAACAGACCATTTTCCATCTCTGTACGCCGCTTTTTCCAGAAACTAATTTTTGGAGAAACTGTCACATTTTCAGTCACTAAATTTGCTAGAGAATCGTCCGTATAATAGCGCTTCTTAGCAGCACTAGAGCCGCTTTTTTATATTTCGAACGAAACATTGCGATTTTTAGCCACCTCCCAGTGAATTTGGACTTAGTCAGAGCATGCGAGTAGTATTAATGGATACCCCTCCTAGCTAGAAAGGCCAGGCCCCCTCAGCGCCAAGACAGTTTAGGTAGAGCCAAAAACGGAATATAGAATTATTAGTGGCGTATCCAGTACTAACCCAGACTCAGTACTAACAAACTGGCTCAGAAATCATTCGTTTTAGCAGGCCTTTGGTAACTGAATTTCACGCTTCCGCCTTTGTTATTCAAGACATGTCGGCGTTTTAGAAGTATTTGTCACTTTACAGTCAGGCACTTAACGCCGTTTACGGTACCTACATGTAGGGTAGTGGTATGGTACCGGCACATTATATAGTACCGTCACCCACCATATGGTACCGGTACCTAGGGTAGTGGTATGGTACCGGCACATTATATAGTACCGTCACCCACCATATGGTACCGGTACCTAGGGTAGTGGTACCATATATGGTGCCCCCCACGTTCGGGGCCTGTCGTGGTACCATATGGTACCCCTACCCATGACCATGGGTGCCGGTACCATATTACCATATATGGTACGAATCTGAACAGAGTGGTACCATATTATATGGTACCACCACAGGCCTCGAACGTCGGGGTACCATATATGGTGACGGTACCATAAACGGCGTTAAGTGGCTGACTGCTTTATGCTTGCGCAGCTAAAACTTGCCTGCTTATTAATTGAAACGTGCTAGAACAGGCGCATTTTGAATTTTCGACCCCTCCCAGACAAACCAACTAGCCGGTTATATACAATGTAGGTTTCGGAGGAGTTGGTCTCTCTAGCTATGTGGTAGAATAGCTAACCCTACAGTAGTCCAGACGTTCACCTTGTATCTGACGGCCTGTTGATCAGTTCCAAAGAGAGTGAGGCGTTTGTCTGCCTTCTTCCAGGTCTCCCCGTCCGAGCTGGTTTCGTCGACAAAGTCGTCCAGTGAGAGGAGAGCGGCGACGTCGAGCGCTACGAAGGGCCGGCCGAAGCAGGGTAGCCACTCTCCTGGGTGTCTCACTAACATCTTCTCCAGATGCAGATGGCAGTCGGGCAGTGGCCAGGCCCAGAGTGTGCAGAGACGGAGACTGCAGCCGCGACCGCAACTCTCTCTCAGCTGTCGCAGGAAGCTCTTGTCCCAGATGCGTTTGGCCGCCGTCACAGAGGCGTTGCGCAGCAGCGACGGCCGCAGACGGTTGTCGAGGAAGGAGCGCTCGAGCAGATTGGCCGAGAACAACTTGAGCATCTGACCGAAGTACCAGAGCGAACTCCACTGCGACGGCAGCCGCCAGCCCAGGTACCGCAGCAGCACGAACACCAGCAGATCCACCGACAACTGCACCTGCAACCTCTCTCTTAATCACCACACGCTCAATCATCACCTCTAACCCTTTTACCCTAGTCTACTTGAAGCAAAATCACCGACAAACATATGAGAGTTTAATCCCTTAACCGGCCATACCCCGCATACCGGCAGTCGCTACCGCCTTCCTCCCCCCGCCGCTCCGCGACCCGTCAATTGTTAGCTGTTTTTCAACGAGAAAATATAGATTTTCCCAAAAAAATCGGAAAGAAATGGCAAAATCGGAAACTATTGTCAATCTGCATGTGTACCTACGTTGCTCAATGAAATTGATATGAGAGAAATAAATAAAAATAAGCAATCTAAATCCGCGAAAATTTGAGGGCCTTACTTATCGATATGGAAGCGGAAGATTTCAAATTCAGACACGCCAATACGAGCTGAGACTCAGGCCTCCCAGGTCAAACCGACTCTATAATCCCACCAATTTGTGGTAGAATTTCGTATATTCTAAAAAACTGACTTATTTAGACGTAAACTGGAAAAAAAACAAATGGACTTGCAAAAAGATATAAAAAATACTTTTAGAATACCGGAGAATACATAACGTATCCCATTTGATTAGACGCACAGCACTACTCAGTCTCAGCTAATTACATAACTTGGATTCAGACCAACAAAGGTGTGGGTTGGTCTAAAGGAGTGAAAGGAGACACAAAAGGAACGAAGCAAAAGTAGCAAAGCAACCTCTAAAGCTGCTGCCCTGATTTGTTCCTTGTCGAGGTATTTGGTAATGTAGTAAGGCGACAGATAATCTGAGCCTGGAAAGACTTGTTCGAACAGAAATTTGGCAACCGAGTGAAGGCCGAACTGGTCGAAGTCGTAGTGAGAGGCGAACCTGAACACACACACAGTGTTGTTAGAGCACTCTCACTGCCACCACCCTATACATATAATGCTAGCCCCATACCCGTTCAACCTATACTGGTACCCTTCGATCGTCACCTCGTCATACCATATCATACTGACTGATACCATACATAAATGGTATCTTTCCTTCAAATCGCTCAGTGGTACAATTATATTGTATCCGTTCGGTCGAGCGAGGCATCAGGTGATACCATATATGACTACGATAGCATGTAAGTAGTGTGTGAGAGCAACTGATTACCAGGGCCAGAGCAGACAGACATTTCGAATATCGAGCGTTGAGCTGACTGTGAGCAGAAACGACTCTCGCAGCTTCTTCACGTCCCTCTCCAGCCCTAAACAACTCTTCTGCTTGCACTTACAGAAACCTACAGCACATCGGACAACACTGACCCAGAATTTGTAGAAGACCGGAAAGATTAATTTGACTTAAAATAACGTACAACTGCTACAACTGAAACTTTATTTAACCTTGGCTGAAACTTCCTAAATGGCTATTCAAGACCCCCGGAATCGATTCTGACACTTCCCGACCCTGAAAACTTTGCCCTACCCTGACACCGTAATTCGGCTTCTAATAAGGGGTTTCTTCCAATAAGAGGTTGTGCAGGTCAAAAAATGGTTTATACTAACAAAACAACACAAATTTTCCAATTTTTCATGTCAGAGTAGCAATGTGTTTTGTAGACGTTAGTGAATACTAAAAATTGATTGCGGATGTTTAGAATGATATTGGACTGCTCAATCACATATGACAGAGCTGGACCACCTCGCTTTAGGAGTCGGATTACGGTAGCAGGTAGTGTTGTTAGTCTCTTTTTTTTTAAAAAAAAGGTTTTTTTAAAAAAAAAGCTTTTTTTGAAGGCCCATTTCGAAAATTTTTTATTTTATTCACAGCATGGAAATTTTGGGGGAAAATCGCTGAATTTAGCCTCAGATATACATTAGTAGTGCGGTTCTATCAATTTCTTGCCTATTCTAAGCCTAAAAATAGGTTTTGAAGGGCAGCAGCCACTCCATACATGTACTAGGGGGGGTTTGGGGGGTTACCCCCCTGCTGGAAAGGCCAAACCCCCCCCCTCACCCCCCCCCCGAGACAGGTTAAGGGACCCCTCCCCCGACCAAAAAATACAAGTACTAGTAGTGGCTCCAGTATTAACAAACTGGGTCAGAAATCACTAATTTTTAGTCTAAAATTCACTTGAAAAGCCTTTGGAAACCGAATTTGGCGTTTCCACTGCTGATATTTAAGAAAAATTGGTGTTTTTGGAAGCTCTTTTTGTCATTTTTTGTTTGTTTTTAGCTTTAAAACGCTATTTGGCAGCTTAAAACAGCGATTTTCAGCGTCCTTACTGAGAAAAACGTGCTAAAAACGCATTTCTAGGCGTTTTGGAGCTTTTCGAAATTTGGGACCCCCACCTGGGCGAAACCCCCCTCGACCCCCCACCTGAGGAAACCCCCCCTACCCCCCCTCCCCCCAGGTCGGCCCGGAGCTGTTACATGTATGAGCCACTCTGTGAGCAATGCTGCAGGTAGAATGTCGACTCTCAGGCTGTAACACTATGTTTGAACCAAAGTATCAGCTTTTGTATTTAAAGTTGCTTCTGATGCATCCTTGCATCTCCTACAAGCTATATCTCATGTTAGGAAAAAATTTTGAAAAAAAAATTTCGAAATGAAAAATTTTCATAAAAAAGCTTTTTTCGGCTTTCAAAAAAATTTTTTTTACAACTCTAGTAGCAGGGGTAGCATTTAGAGTCGGGAAGTGTCAGAATAGATTCCGGTGGTCTTAAATACTCATTCAGGAAAGTTCGAGCCAAATCCGTCGTCTGCCTATGTTTCCCCCTTTCGACGTGAAATTTTCAAAAAAGGCCATTTTCGCAATTTTTGCAAACTTTGACCGGCCATATCTCAGGAACGGTTGGACTAGGAGCGTCATAAAAGCATCATTGAACTCCCCAAAGATTCGAGAATCGAATTCTGAACTCAACTCATTTTCATCGCAATCAGGAAAAAGCTCATATTTTACGTTGTGCAGATTAATGTGAACAGTGAGCAAGGCCTCGAGCTCCTATACAACTTTGTTCGAGGCCCAAGTCGCTCCGATGCCTCCTTAATAAAGTTATTCGCAAAAACGGCCAGGTCGCTCCTTTTTTTACAGACTTTAGTTAACCCTACCGATTTTATCCAACTTTTTGGAAATCAAATTTCAATAGTTCTGTCTGTACTACCTACCGCTCCTTAAAAACTCATACGCCTCCATCTTTGACTGCCTACGTCCAACACTGGACGAACATAGTTTAATTTATGTTATATAGTAAAGTTTCTTTTCAGTTCGCCGGTCTCTGCTCTAACCAAAGAATTGCGATTATTTCGAAAGCGTTACCGAAAAGAAGCCAAGAAAGAAAATGGTATCAAACTAAAGGAAATTTTGAATCATTTAACACTTGACCATTCGCTATTCTATCAGTCAAATTGAAATGTAAGAATCTCTAAGGAATTCACCCTTTTATACGGAACAGACGACAGAACTAAAGTCTGTCTGAGTGCAAGCAGAAAAAGTGGTATGTTGCGTGCTTGCGTTTTCGTCTGATTAAGAGTCAAAGGGCCGGTTGCATGAAACTCTCGCAAGTGGTTGCGAGTCTCGTAACTGGCCGCTGCTCTCGCAAGTGTCTCGCAAGTTGGCCATCGCAAGTTTTGACCGTTGCATGAAAAGTTGGCGCTCTCGCAAATCGCTGCGATCATCGCAAATTCTGCGAGAGCAAGAGGCGGTCCATAATGTTACGAGAGTGCGCTGTCAACGTAATCTAGAGGCTTTAAAGAGCTCCAGTTCGCATTTTGTTGCATTTTAAACGTGCCCAAGCCTAGTGGAGAGCTGAGGACGGAATCAACGCATTTTTGCAACAATTATTTTAATCAAAAGACTCTAAACTGTCTTAACTGCTTTTCTACAGCTAAAGTGAAACGGTCAAGAGATTACTGAATGAGCTTTTGACACTGATTTTTCATTAAGAACAAAGACAAGGTAGAATTTGAAACTAACGCGGAAAATAGCTTTCTCAAAGATATGAAAACTTTTAGGAATTGAAAAGCACTACTTTACTACTAATTACGTACGTTAAAATTCAGCAATTGATGACCGTTTGAGCTGTAGGTAGAGATGTGCATGAGCACATTTTCTCCGCTTGGTGGGGCGGGCAGCACTGATGGGGTATATAGTATGCCCGGTCATCCCAGCGACGGGGGCTGAAAATGCTGTCCGGCCGGCCCGCCGAAAATCTGCAATGACCCAGTGCCGGTGCACATTACTAAATTTAGTAAGCCGACGAAGCAGGACTATTAGGCGATGCCGATTAGGCGATGCCGATTAGGCGACGCCGATTAGGCGATTTAGCGGTACTATTAGGCGACGGTACTATTAGGCGACAGAAATCATTTTTTTTCTATAAGTCCGTACGGCAACGTAGGCTAACACTAAAACATAGCACAACAATGCAAACAGCACAACAACAATTAAAACAAAATTTAACAAAATAGCAAAGCAATTTCAAGGACTCATTTAAAAAATAAGTGCAACACCAAGGATGGATAAATTCCATCTCACTGAGCACTCATTAGTAGAGAAGAAAACATTTCTGAACATGTCGCCATACATGGGCTGGGGGTTGCCCACACCGCTCAAATTTTCGGATTTTGACTACCCCCAACCCAAACCCAATTTTCCGGCCCATGTATGCATGTCGCAGAACATTTATAAAGCGCCAGATGGATGGACGCGCCGCATCAAATTCTCGCTGCGAAACTCTGTGAGCTGCTTCCGCAAGTTATTGGTGCGTCGTGCATCCTCTGCATCCAAAGTGCGTTAATGAACATAGCAACCCAAAAAATATGTGGCCGACGCGACGGCCGCTCGCGTGCTCGACGCAAGCTGGGGAATAGGGGCAAGTGCCAGGATCTGAGTTAGAAACAGTCAGGACAGGTGGCTTGGTTAGCTATAAATTAACGAGATGTAGTATTATCTATTAATGTTTTTTGTCGCCTAATAGTACCATCGCCTAATCGGCGTCGCCTAATCGGCATCGCCTAATCGGCCTCGCCTAATAGTAGCGTACCGGTAAGCCGATATTAGTTCGCTACATACCGTACGTAGTATATATTGTATAAACGTGCTGCGACAAAGAAACTGCAAAGCCCAAGATGTGTAGCAATTAACAATTGCACATTTATAACAGCTCAGCGTTACCGTAGCCTTGAAACCCCATCTAACATTTCCTAACTACAATGTATACTTTAGCATAAGTTTAGTAGTACTGGTGCAATCTGTTAAATGAATTTTTCAGTAAAATCTGCTTCACGCTTTTTTGAACCAGAATCTGTTTTGTAGAGGCCTTTAGTCATTTCACTTTTCTTGCTCCGCGAACGAAATAAATTAATAAAAATAATCACATTAGTTTTCGTCTATGCATCAGCTCTGGTGCGTGTAGTGTTCATCATTACACCAAAACGTCAAATTCTGAGGGTACGAGGTAGCAAATATTGAAAGAAATGGTCAGAATCACAATTTTCCATGCTCTCACAACAGCTTGCGATCTCGCAACTGCTCTCGCAACTTTACGAGAGTGAAAAGAGTTTCATGCAACGCACCCCTGCGGTCTCGTAACTTACGAGACTCGCAACTCAAGTTGCGAGAGTCGCGGCCACTTGCGATATCGCAACTTGCGAGAGTTTCATGCAACCGGCCCAAAGTCCATTTGTGTTATGGAATGGGTGATGGAGTGTGTAGTGTAGGTAGTACCTTGTCCAATCTTGTAGACTTCGGAGCCAGAGAGTAGAGAGGCGATCTGAGGAGGGAGGGAGCGGAAGTAGCAGGAGCGGAGGAGGAGGACGCAGCCGCCGAACGAAGCCAACTGAATCAGCGCCACACTGCCGCGTCTGGCGTTGTCGTCGCGCGTGCCCAGCAGCCGCTCACTGCCGCTCTCGAAGTCTCCGTCGATTGAACACTGCTCCTCCGAGTCTGACGAGAACCGACACCCTTCCTACAACCACTCTCTACACAATCCATCTATACCAACCATACATGTAACAGGTCATCCGCCGAAGGGGGAAGGGGTTGGGCGCTTTCTGAGCGTGCGCTTATGGGATGTGCGCTTTTGATTTGTGTGTGTGCGCTTTTGGGAACACCCCGGGTCGGGTGTATGAGCCAAAATTTTGGTAGGGAGTTGGGCACTAAAAAGACGCTCAAAAATCGAAAAATCGCAATTTTTGGGCTAAAAATCGTCAAAAATCGCTAATTTGGGCTGAAATACAGCTCAAAAGTGCTGTTTTACAGGCGATTTTGGCAATTTTTGTGTCCGAAATTGTAAAAAATTGCAAAAGTTTGCTCAAAAATTTACTTGTCAGAAAAATCGGAGGCGGGTCGGCGAAATCGTCTCGGGGGAGGTCCCCATCCGGGGGTCTGACCTACTAAGTCGGCTGGGGGCAGACCCCCAGACCCCCTGTTACATGTATGATCTACACAATTTGGGGTCCTGGCCTGGAAGTCGTTACGGCCCGGCATTATATTTCTCAGTTGGGTATCTTACAGCCGCTAGCAGCAACAAACGTCGTAATCAGCGCCAATTTATATTACAGAAGGATTAATGCAGATATTCCCAACCGACAATGGTGCACTCACATCACAGACCAAGCCCTACTGTACTAAGAAATTTTTTCATCCCCAATCTATCATTTTGTCCGGAAGCAATTTTGTAGAGTAACTTGCAAATTGCTAAATTTAACGCAAATAAGTCATTTCTGTTGTATTTGAACCAAAATGTCTATTTTTTTAAGCAAAAGCAGATCGACTCATACATAGGCCGCGGCCCGCGGGGGTTGCCACCCCGCAACTTGGGCTCAACCCCCCCCCCAAACGACTCCACCAACCCACCTGAAGCTGACTTTTCTTCCTGCCCCCACCCATCAAAATGGTCGCGACCCCAAAATCGGTAAGCCCACCCCAAATTTTCAGAATTTGACTCCCCAAACCATTTTTCCGGCCCAAGTATACTGTACCGGTAGTAACCAACCGATACCACTCAACTGGAACGCCTCACTGCATTGGCTGGAAAGCGCCACTGACTTATAGACCATGCAGGCAGGCAGGCAGGCAGCAGAAGAAAAGAGTGATCAAAAAAGACCTCAGGCTTCTGGTCGGGGTTGATGCCGCTGCTTTTCATCTGTTTGAGCACCTGGGGGCCGTTGAACTTGCAGTTGAAACCGACGAACGGAAACGAACCCATCGACTGGGCGAACTCTGGCCACCAGCGGTCCAGCTGCTCCTGTGACGTTACCACCCGCACCTTCAAGTACTGACCCAAGTCCCTCGACGACATCTCACAACCACTCTCCTTTACCCGGCAACCCTAAACACCCATTAACTACCTACTCCACTGCACACAGGTCTGCCGCCGACACGGGAGTGGGGTTTGGCTTGGCACCGGCCGGGTCTGAGCCGAAATTCTCGGTACAGTACTGTTAGGCGACGCCGATTAGACGACAGTACTATTAGACGACAAAAAACATTAATAGATAATAATACCATTTAGCGGCCTTTCTTAATCAGTCAGGGGTCTATAGCCATGTTCAGCTATAAGCCGAAATGCGCTATTTTTAGCTGTGCATGGCTAGGTGGTACTAAAATCATATCTCGTTAATCTTATAACTCGTCACCTATTTTTCCGGTTGCTATGTTCATCAACGCACTTTGGATGCAGACAATCGCAGCAATAACTTTGCGGAAGCAGCTCACATAGTTTTACAGCGATAATTTGATGGGACGCATCCATCCATCTGGCGCTTTATAAATGTTCTGCGACATGTGCAGAAATCCCGAGATGTTTTCTACTCTACTAATGAGTGCTCAATAAGTTGGAATTTATTCGCGGTGTTGCACATAATAATTTTGAAATTAACCCTTGAAATTGTTTCGCTATTTTGTTATGCTATGTTTTAATTGCTGTTGTGCTGTTTGTATTGCTGTGCTATGTTTTAGTGGCAACCTATGTTGCCGTATGGACTTGTTTAAAAAACTATTCCTGTCCTACCTAATAGTACCCAAAAATCGCCTAATCGGCGTCGCCTAATAGTCCTGCTTCGCCAAATTCTAAGGGAGGAGTTGGGTGGGTACTAAAAGAAAAAACGCTCAAAAATAGCAATTTTGGTTTAAAATCGACAAAAACGAAGATTTCAGCTCAAATACAGCTAAAGAGTGCTGTTTTACAGGCGAGTTTAGCAATATTAGTTTCTGAAATTCTAAAAAATTGCTGAAAAATTTAGTGTTGTTAGGCTCTTTTTTTTTAAAAAAAAAGGCTTTTTTTTTAAAAAAAAGCTTTTTTTTTGAAGGGCCATTTCGAAAATTTTTTATTTTATTCACAGTATGGAAATTTTGGGGGAAAATCGCTGAATTTAGCCTCAGATATACATTAGGAGTGCAGTTCTATCAATTTCTTGCCTATTCTTAGCCTAAAAATAGGTTTTGAAGGGCAGCAGCCACTCTGTGAGCAATGCTGCAGGTAGAATATCGACTCTCAGGCTGTAACACTATGTTTGAACCAAAGTATCAGATTTTGTATTTAAAGTTGCTTCTGATGCATCCTTGCATCTCCTACAAGCTATATTGGAGGTTAGGAAAAAATTTTGAAAAAAAAAATTTCGAAATGAAAAATTTTCATAAAAAAAAGCTTTTTTTTGGCTTTCAAAAAAAAATTTTTTTTTTACAACTCTATAAAAATTACTACTTGCCAGAAATATCGGAAATCGTCCGACCAGATATGGGCAAAGGAGGGTTGACCCCTTTCAGGCTCGGGATCCGATCAGTTCGCCGAAAATCAGTTGGACGAAAAAGTTTCGCCGAAGTTACGGTTAGCCAAATGTTCAGTTGGCAAATCGAAAAATAATAAAGCCTGCACCTAATCTATGACCCTCAGATTTAACCATCATAGCGAGAAGAGAAACCTAGTGGCGCTAGTCGTGGCCGGCCTGACCTGACCGCATAACTGTTTGAAATAACCCGAGGGCATAACTACCCCTCCACAGAAAATGAACCCGCTCCCGGGTTACGGAATTTTTAAAAATCCGGATGTTCTGCTCGTTCCTTAACGGATTTTAACCGGATTTTCGTTGGAAGAAAATACTGTAATTTTAACAGTGAAATTTATGTTAATATTAATAATGATTATTAATAATGAATTTAATATTAATATAATACAGTCAGGCACTTAACGCCGTTTATGGTACCGACACCATGTAAGGTGCCGGTACCATATGGTATATGCATATATGGTACCGGCACCTTATATGGTGTCGGCACCATAAACGGCGTTAAGTGCCTGACCGTATTAGTGAGAAAGGCTCCACTGTTTCCAAGATTCGAGATTCAGAGGGTAGCCAGAAATCTTAATTTTTATCACTTTCTGAGGTAAAATTCTGATTTAAATACTACCTATGTAGTACTGTACTGTACTTCACTGTCAAACAAGAGCAAACTATTAAATGCTATTAAAATACTATTAAAAAAAGGCTACCGAACAACACAACGCTGGCCGGCCAGAACCAGAGGAAATACAGCGTTACGGTTACAGCACACAACAACGTGCAGAGCCAACGCAGTAGGGGCGTCAATCGATATCCGACAGGCCTCTGTGACGGAAGTGGGCGGGGCTAGATCCATCAGTCTGACAGTTCAGCCACAAACCAACGCCAACTGTTTGTTGTTATTAGCCGGGAACAATATAAAACTTCTTCAAGCGGGAAGTGAGGCGGCCGACCATCCATGCAGCTAGATGCACAGTGAGAGGTGGTAAACGTCTAGCTCATCTGTTTGTTTTACATACCGCCTGTATTTCCCCTCTTCCAACGAAAATCCGGTTAAAATCCGTTATGACAGGAGCAGAACAGCCCGATTTTAAAAATACCGTAATCTGGAGTACGGTAGTTACAGTAATCGTTCCGTTAGGGTGTGAAATCGATTCAGCCCCTCTTTGAACGAAAATCCGGTTAAAATCCGTAAAGAAATGAGCATAATAGCCGAATTTTAGCAAATACCGTAACCGGGGATACGGTAATTACAGTAATCGTTCGGAAAGGGTGTGCAATCTATTCAGCATGTCCAAAAACCCCACTTCCAATGATAACCCGGTTAAAATCCGTTGAGAAACAAGCGAAATGGACCGATTTTTGAAAATACCGTAACCCAATATACACCTCTATGGGTCGCACGCATCATCAGTATATAAAGGCACATCGGTCAGACTAGCTAGCTAGCGATTTGGCCGGCCACTGAGCGACCTGGATTGTTAACTTTTGCCAATGTACGAAATAGAAACCACACCAATACTAGATAATAAGTACAAAATAGAATGGTGCTTCTTGGCGAAGTACGACTTATCGAAGGGCAAACCCTAATCTGGACGAGCGGTGCAAGCAAGGCAAGCAGTGCGAGTGGACAGGCCGGCAAGGCCCCCTGTTGGGGAGATCACTCGAATTTCAAATTTTGAACACAGACGACTGAATGTGGTATCAAACGACTGCTGACGATCTCCTGATTATTATTTTACACATCAAAATCTAATTACTGCATGCTATATCAAGTTCTACCCCAGATTATGCGTTTCGGCGTGTGGTCAAATCCGATAAACGGCCACAGTCGGAGTTGCGTCAATTAGTGTGAAATACCGTAATGTACTGTACTGTAAAACGTGCGCACCCAAATTGTAAATCTTTAACAAATATGACCATGTCCGGTATCAAACAACTACTATTGACTTGTACATTATTGGTACATTATATTACATCCACAACCAATTACTGCATGCTATCTCAGATTACGCGCTCATCATATCGCCTTACTTCATCGATTATCGGCCGATTTCCCCCGCAACCCCCACTTACTAAAACAATCGTAGCATTCGAGTCCGCCGACAGATATGTCTCCCCACGGGGATTTGGGTAGGTATGACGATTAGCTATCGATTAAGCATAAACATAACAATATTCGTCCAAGCCCAAGGACGGTGGCCCCTTTTGAACGAAAATCATCACTATGAAAAAAATAGAAAAAAGAAGTTTTCTCAGTCATCTTTTGAAAGATAGCTATCAATTTTACTTTGTGAGTAGGCCTACCTTAGATGCATATTTCGGCGCATTTACTTTCAGAGATCCTTGAACAACAAATTAAAAAAAAATAAAAAGAATGAAAATGCGCGATTTCGACCTCCCTAACTAAAACAATCGTAGCATTCGAGTCCGCCGACAGATATGTCTCCCCACGGGGATTTGGGTAGATATGAGGATTAGCTATCGATTAAGCATAAACATGACAATAGTCGTCCAAGCCCAAGGACGGTGGCCCTCTTTAAAAAAATGGCCAAAAATGTACACACTCAAAACACTAATCGGCGCAAGTAGTGATCTCCCTACTCCTGTATTGCTAAAATCGAAGCTTCTGTAAACTCGGCGGTTGCGGGTTTCCAAAGTACGGAACAATGTATATTTTCGGTTCAGTTGTTGGAAAAATACACTATTTAGTACAACACTGCTAAGTCCCTCAGAATGCTGTTCACTGCTTTTAGTAGCTCTACACATTATTTTAATTTCGAATAAACGTTTACTTCAGTGACTCTGAACCTCCGTTTTAGTTATGTTCTATGCAAATTTTTTGCTTGGATCGGCTCAAGTATGGAAATCAGAGTGACTTAGCAAAGAAGATCGCTAAAGCCGCAGGCACAAAGCCGCCGCCTAAAGACACCATAAGCAAACATTTGACCAAGCCCAGTCTAGAGATGATGGCAGCGATTCTGAATTGGCCCCTTCCGGTTTTGAAGAGTCGGATTAGGGTTTTTCTCACATTCATATGTACTGTACAGTTTCAGTTAGTACATTCGTACTTTGCTAATAAGCTACTGAAGTTTATTGTTTGCAGTATCTCAACCACGATTAACAGCTTTGTCGTTGTTTTCTTTGTTTATTAACCTGATTGCTGGATAGTTGCAGAAAAAGTCGATAATCGATATCGATTTCTTCAGTGATCATAGACAATAGTAAAGTGTCACGGTTGAAATCAGCGTGACAGAAAACCCTATTGTCATTCAATGACAACTCGCCAACACATCACTTTGCGTGTCAAAAATGGTGGTTGTCTGACTTTAGCCGAAATTAACAAAAATTGCTTGTTATAATCGTGTTATTTTTCGTTTTTAGCACCGACAAAACTATAGTTTGTTGTTAGATCTTTAAAACTAATACTAAATCTTCGGCTAACTTCGCAGCTTTGTCGTTGTTTTCTTTGTTTTTGACGTGATTGTTAGTATCTTAGCATTACCTGAATGAAAAATCGATATCGATTTCTATAGTGATCGTAGCCAATTGTAAGTGTGATGGTTGAAATCGGCGTCAGAAAACCCTGCTGGGATGTCTCTCGCAATGACAATCCGCCGACCCACCACTTTTCATGTCAAATTGGTGGTTGTTTGACTTTGAGTTAAATTAACAAGAAATCGCTTGATAATTGTGTTATTTGTCGTTTATAGTATCCTGGAACACTTCAGTAAACGTAATCCTGGCCCGACCGTAGTTCAAACTCACTACCGCATTTATTGATCTCGCGGCAATACAGATCCCCCGTCCCCAGTGCGAGCCGGTCGCGTCCTCAGTGCCCACTGCCCAACACAGAAAAAAGCGGTCGCCGGTTAGTTTTAAAGCACGGTGACTGCAATTGTTAGGCTCTGCCCCATTTGAAGAACACAAGAGTCACTTTCCTTAGATGACTTGTGCCGTGCTGTGTCGTACGGTCCGCGCTGCTTGACTTTTTCGGTCGCTGGCTTTCCTTGATCTCGACTTGCTTGCGTACAGGACATACTTGCGCTTCCGTACAGTACGCAGGAGTGGTGTGGGCTCCTTTTGCTGCTGTTTGTTACTAGTGTGGTCAGCCATAAATAGATCTATTTCTTTTTCAAATTTGAATATGTAGTCGTAGTTAGTAGTCTTCAAAAATCGCCAAAAATAATTTGTAGTCTTAGTTAGTAGTCTTTAAAAACCCAAATTTTTAATATGTAGTCGCAGTTAGTAGTCTATTTGTAGTCTTTGAAATTTGCGCAAAAATTCCCTCAAATTCCAAGTAAAGTAATAAAGAAGTCAGTGCTAACTAGTGTTGTTATGACTACTAGTCAAAGTCAAAGTCATAGTTAATACTTTTGCGATATCGCAGTCAAACGGACAGGTAGTCAAAGTCAAAGTTTGACTACCTTGGTTACCATAAATACGTAGTCAAACGAAGACCAGGTAGTCAAACCGTTTGACTATGACTACGTTTTGTTATAAGAGGCAGGCTTTTCAGGCGTATTTTACCACTTTTCGCGTTCGCAACTAGATATTTTTGACAAATTGGATACATTTTTAGCACCAGACAACGTTTTTCTCTAAAATTCTGAAACAATGAAGCATCAGTCAGTGAATCTCTACCTGATTCAACTTCCACAGGTCCAAGATTAAAATTATGACATACAGTAGAATATGTACACTTTTTAGTTAAAGAAGCATCAAGAATACGTTCAAAACACAAAGTGCGTTTTATTCTATTTTACGGTGTTTTTTGCACAGCATGCTGTTTTTAGTTTACAATGAAAAATTTGGAGGGAAAAGAACAAGTCTGCCGTATGTTTTAGCGCCCAACCACTGTTTATTTCAAATTGAATGATTTATTGATGCTATAACACCCATTTCAGGCTGACGTCTGGTAACTGAAACATGATAAATTCCTGAAAATGTCAATTTGGCTCTGTTTCAAAAAGTAGTCAAAGTAGTCAAACCAGTCGTCGTAGTAGTCAAATGGTTTGACTACGATATAGTCAAATTAGACTACTCTGGTATTGTACTCAAACGGGCTGTAGTCATAGTCATAGTCAAACGGAAATTTTGGTATTGTAACAACACTAGTGCTAACTATGAAAACGATGTAATTAGCAGCAGAAAAGCAGTACGCACATATACAATTGAATTCTCTGCTAGAAGTTTACCGAATTATTGACAAGAAAAAGAGATAGAGAGAGACAGCCTTTCAATGTACGTATGCTAAACACAACAAACAGCCGTTAAATCACAACAGGTCATTTACTCAGAGAACAGAAAGTGTCCATTGACGCGACACATAACTTCCGCTTCCAAATTGGTGTGGCTGAGAGAATCTGTCTGAAGGCCTGGTTGGAGTTTTCTTGCATTCAAAGCGACCCTAGTCTCAAGAACAAATTCCTTCACTGCGATTTTTACCAGCCATTGTTCGTTGAAACCATACATGTAACAGCTCCGGGCCCACCTGCCCTATTGTATTGGCAGTTTGCTGTGCAATCACTCCAATTAGCACACTCATCTGGATTACTACAGCCCGTTTCCAAGTTCAATGAATAAATAGATTTTTGCGAATAACTTCTTACAGATGCGTCGGAGAGTTTTAGGCTTTATGACCAAAGTTGCAGAGGGGCTTGAGCTCTGGTTGAATTTGCATTCTAATCTGCGCAACGTTGCTTGGTAATCCTAATTTGCGCCATTGAAAGAATTGAACTTTTTATATGGTCACTATGGAAGCGATTTGAGCACGGAATTGGATTCCTTACGCGTTGGCGATTCTAAAGATGTATTTATATTGATTGTAGGTCGAACGGTTCCAAAGATACGGCCCTTTGAAAGTAGGCCTACTGTGGAAACGGGCGTTGGGGTCGATTCGTGTCCAGTAGTTTTTAGTCGTCCATGTGTAAGCTAACTGGGCGCTGAATTGAATGTAGAACGAACGATACTCCGACTGCAAACTCTTTCATACTACTGACTACTAATTCACAAATTCAAAAAGTATTTTGTAGTCTATTTGTAGTCACTAAATTTGAAATAGTAGTCTTATCAATTTGTAGTTTTGATGACGTCACAAATGGCCAAAAATTAGTAGTTAGTAGTTAGTAGTTAAGTTAGTAGTCACTACAAAATAGGTCTAGCCATAAAGCGAGCTACCATTGATAAACTTGGGGCACGTAAAGATGTCTTGGAGATTCTGATCCGGGGTTCGTCCATCGGGTGGGGGAACACCCTTGTTAGATCTATGGATTTATCAACTATAGAGTGCGAACAATACCTGAAAAACGCAACCTTAATACCCAATACCCAATCGCAATATATGAGACCCCCAATACCCAATACAAAATACCCAATACTTGCGGAGCTGAGCCAAAAATTGCATTTCAGTGAACAAGTACATTCCAGTGGTGTACACAGGATAGAGACCTGCACGGGCCGGCCCGGCCCGGACCCGGGCCGGTGTTTACTTGATTAAAGAACTTTGACCATTCTCATCAATGTACATACATACAATCAGCGCCCAGGTGTTTTACTGAAGAAAGGCGCCATGGATACTTCATTACGATTTCATTACACTTATCTGTTTGCGCTAGGGCGTCATTTTGTTTCTTTCGGTAAAAAGCTAAGTACGGCTACAGAAAGGATACTTTCACGACAAACAATTTGACTTTGACGACCAATTTAAGTGTGACTGGCCCTGTTTAAAATAAGCCTAAGCCTAAGCATGAATTTAAGTCTTAACAATATGTCAGTTAATTAAGTATCTCTGTAGTGAGTTGTGCTAACTTTGTTTCGGCAGACACGCGACAGGCTTAACTAGTTTCGAGATACTTGTATTTGCCCTCAAATTTGAAACACTTATTTTGGCAATGAACAAGAGTAATTATAAAACAACCTTGCAGATTTTTTACTGTGGCAACCGCAAATCTCAACCGATTTGAAATGACTCTTTTTAGTTGAAAGTTAAATAAATTTTTGAAAGATTGGTGAAACTAACTGGTAAATAGGTATGTGCACAGGCACAATTTTTGTATTATTCATTTGTGATTATGCAGTCAGAAAAGCAGCTTCAAATTTTTGATTCAAGAGAGACGTTGCCGTCTGAAGCCAGACTCCGTTGACGGCATTCTGTGTTGCTTCGAGACAATATGTGATTGTGTGTCAACTTGCACTGGCACTTCTTGTATTTCTCTCTGTTGTTAGTTACAGGCTGTCAGTTATCGCCGGTGGTTTAAGAAATATTTTATCAGATTCTCCATATAGTTTTGCACAGAACAAACCTTCACCAACTTATACTCTAAAATATAAGGGCTAAAACGGCATTTCTGATTTTCAACTCACTTCCGAACAGTGACATGGATTTTTGTAAACATTAAACAAACGTTTTCGTTATTTAGCCTCTTCAACTGTTTTTCCTTACCATAAAACTTTCGTTTTTACTTTGCAATTGCTAAAAATAGCGATATTCAGCGTTTTTGAGCCATTCTAAATTTGCCGGGCCGGGCCGGGCCGGGCCTGAAAATTTTGAGATGCCGGGCCGGGCCGGGCTACCCGGCACGAAATGTCAGCCGGGCCGGGCCGGGCCGGGCTGGAAATTTGAAAATCCGGGCCGGGCCGGGCCGCCAAAAAGGCGGCCCGCGCAGGTCTCTAACACAGGATTTCTTTCACAGGGATTAAAATTTCGAAGAGGCCTCGTTGGGAAATTGAAATTTTGAAAAATTACCCTTTAAGCAAGCATTTAGAAGCCGTTCTGGAGGGTAAAATAAGCAGAAATTAACAGTTTTAGTCCATACATGATCTACTGTATTACAATGTTTCTTATTTTCGGCGGATTTTCTTCGTACTCCACCGGAAAGGGGTGTACCAGACCCGCCCGCACCCCCTAGGTGGGTACAGCACTAATGCATTGCATTGTACATTCTATATCACTAAAAATGACAAATTTCAATTGAAGCACAAGCGTTCATCTTAGATAAGAACAGAGAAATTGCACTAATTACTAGTGTACTACTTAGAAAAGTGGACAGCATTAGACATTCTTGACCTTTAGTTTATTAACGCAAAAACGGCTTTCTATACCTACCGGAGATTTCCACTTAGTATCCCACCCCACCTAATATCCCACTGGGATATTACAAGGACCCTTGTTCCGCTTTATATCCCATGGGATATTACTTGACGGTAATGTTTATGTCAAATTTGTAATAATTTTCTTTACACACGCATACTGTATCTATGATAAAACATTGTTCCGGTATAATATCCCATGCCGTTTCCAGTTAATATCCCATGACTTTGTCGGATTATGATGGTTACCGGAGTTTTCCACTTTGTATCCCAGGGATATTAACTGGCGGCAATGTTTTCACTGAGAAACGTGATTTTCCGTGTTATATCCCCTGGGATACTCCGGTTAATATCCCATGCCGTTTCCAGTTAATATCCCATGGCTTAGTCCAGTTAATATCCCAGGGATATTAACTGGCGGCAATGTTTTCACTGAGAAACGTGATTTTCCGTGTTATATCCCCTGGGATACTAAGTGGAAAACTCCGGTAACCATCGGTGAATCCTTTCGATTATTTCAGGTCAGTTTTTCAGTTCAACAAGTATTTTTATCGATTTTTATAGGTCCTAATTAGTATTGGGTATTGGGGCATAAAAACCAAATGCAGTACACAACCGAACAACTTATGTTTCTCTTTTGATAACTTAGCCCGTTTGACTCAATTGATGTGTACGGTAAAATATTCTTGATTCTGTTGTTGAAAGTTAATCTGCCTGAACCTCACTATCCAAAATGACACATGACAAAAACCTTTCAACCAAACACGCAACTAGGGCCCGACCGGTACCGGATCCGGATATTACCTGCCGGATATGCCGGATATCAGTCACAGATGAGAAAACGTGATTTTTTACGTATTTTGAACATAAATATTGCATTCGACTGAATGTTTGATAGAAAAGTTGTAATAAACAGTTGTATGGTTCTAAAACAGTTTTGCAGCTTGCCAGGAAGTATTTGATTGCTCCTATCGGTACGGTAGCTAGCAAGCAAACATTTAAGACTGCTGGCTCGATTTCGGAAGGCGATCGCTCCTCTCTGAAGCCCGAAAATGTAGAAATGTTGTTGTTTAACAAGTATAACTTGCGTGCCGGCACAGTTGGTGTAGTGGTTTAGGCCGCAAGGTTCTTAAGTCCATATAAAGATTGTTTAACTTGCAAAATTTGGCAAAGATTCGATGAAGGGTTCTTGAAATATTTACGTTCAAAATTGACAACAAACTCTTCTCTTAACAAAAATAATAATACTAATGTGATACAATGAACATCACAAAACAGCCAAGCAGACTGGATTTCTATGTTTAGGATAGTCGCCTTGTTTTTGCTAATTTTTCATTTAATTAAAATTAAAAAATCTAAAATAAAAAAACTAACTATTATTGAGGCAAGTTTATGCTGTAAATCTTTACTTTACAGAGGAAAGCGTCTCTTTTCAGTTGCAGAATGAAGATGAATGCCTTGAGACTCTAAACTCAACTCGCAAAGAATGGAAATCTCAACTGAGATTTTTCAAATTCTGAATTTTTTAGTTTGTAAAACTAAGACAGGTCTACCAAAAGATCGGCTAAGTATACCACATCACATTAGAGAGAACAAATTTGAACATGCAAACAATAATTTAGCCAAAAGGCTGTGATGTCAACCATTTTTATCTAATAATTACGAAATGAGCTGAACTTTCATGCCAAACTGTGTTTCCCCTTCTGCTTTTTCCAGATGAGGTCTGTATTTGTAAAATAGGTATCCCTAATAAATGCTAAAGATTGCATAGACATTCCGACCGAACTCGAAAATGCTTGGAAAGCGTCCAGTTATCAATTTCTAGCCGCGGTGATAAAATATGCAAATATGCAAAAAATATGTACATATCTCATTTTTGCAAGCATATGATATATGTAATATCAATATGCACTAGAAATTGCATGCATATATTCATATGCAATATCACATGCATCGCAAAAACCCCGATATCATCCAACCATAGTTTGAACTACAATTATTTGATGTTTTGAATCAACTGTTATAGAACAAAGAAATGTATATATGTGGTTTATCGCATTCTAAAAAAATTTAAGTTGATCAATGATATCCGGCATATCCGGATCCGGATCCGGTAGAAATTTGTATCCGGTCGGGCCCTACACACAACACAATTTACACTGTTTCAGATTGTACACTGTTTCGAACGTTTAACGATAATTTAGACTGCTAACACATTCCAATCGCTACATTTGCAACGCACCGTAGTTTTAGTCGCAAAATACTCGGGCAGTCAGGGAACTTTGCTATATATAGCTTTGGGCTATATATAGCTAAAAGGTGCTAAATTTAGCTATTTTCAGCTATATATAGCTATTACACTTTTTCTTAGTTATTTATGGCTACATAGTCATCTATAGGCAAAATCTCTTTTTTAGTTATAGATGGCTCTTTAGCCTAATCTAGCTGCAGTGCATGTATAGCCAAAAGCCTTATATAGCTCCTTTAGTTATATATAGCTAACAAACCGTTTTGTAGCTATATATAGCTCTGTAGCTATATATAAATTGTTAGCTATATATAGCTAATTAGCTATTTATGGCTATCGGAATTATTTCCATAGCCATATATAGCTAATTAGCCATACATAGCTACATAGCTATCTATAGCTAATTAGCTATATATAGCTACCAAAGTGAATTTGTAGCTATATATAGCTATCGGATTGATTTCTGTAGCCATATATAGCTAATTAGCCATAAATAGCTGATTAGTCATTTATGGCTAATTAGCTATATATAGCTACCAAAGTGAATTAGTAGCTATATATAGCTAATTAGTCATAAACAGCTAATTAGCCATATAAGGCTAACTAAGAAAAAGTGTAATAGCTATATATAGCTATCGGAATCATTTCTGTAGCCATATAAAGCTAATTAGCCATAAATAGCTAATTAGCTATTTGTGGCTAATTAGCTATTTATCGCTAATTAGCTATATATAGCTACCGAAATCATTTCTGTAGCCATATATAGCTAATTAGCCATAAATAGCTAATTAGCTGTTTACGGCTAATTAGCCAAATATAGCTACCAAAGTGAATTAGTAGCTATATATGACTAATTGTATATGTATAGCTGTCCATTAAAAACTGTGTTTTTCAGGTCGTTCGTTAGCTATATATAGCCTACTAAAACGATAGCCGTTTCTGTTCTTCAAAAAGGCTGCTTTAAGCACTGGCTATATATAGCTATCAGATTCGATAGCTATATATAGCTATAGAAGGCTATATACAGCTAACAAAAACAATTGAATGAACCAACCGCTGCAGACGACAGCTGACGCGCCACGCCGCTGATGGACGACCCGGTCGGTGTGCTGGGGACCTCAGGAAGCGCAACATTGCACAGAATATACAGTAGGTGCGTTGAAACTGTAACTTTGTACTACCAAGAATGTATAAGGGAAGAATGTTCCACTGCGCGGCCGGCCGCTTGCAGCAGCGTGGCCATGCGCTGCAACAAAATTTCGGGAGGGTGACCGAATTTCGGTCCCCCTCCCGAACGTTCGGGAGGGCGACCGAATTTCGGTCACCCTCCCGAAAAACTCTTAGGCGCCTATTGCAAGTGAACCCGATTTTGGCCGCTCGTGGCCGCTCGCTCGGAGTTTTTAACAAATTCAGCAGAGTTCTCTCTGAAATAATCAGCTGATATCCGGCTGAACAACGGATAGAAACATGTATTTAACATACTAGCTCTACTAGTATATACTGGTATGCGTTACTGATAACAAAACTAACGCATAAAACATACACATACGCAGCCAAAAATTTTGTGCATTTTCCTTGCTTGATTCTTTGCTACCATGATTGACTTTACAAGCATGTAACTCAGATCTAAAAAATCAGAAAAGGCTATACATAGCTTTCAACTGATTGAGTAGAACGTTTTCATTAATAATGATTTGCGTCCATCCACTCCGAGAAAAAGAAATCGCTGTTGGAGTTTGTCGAAAAATGACGATATAGACGAGTCTGTGTGTTTACGCAAACTTTCAAATTGTATAGCAGCCAGGGATGAGGGGGAAACGGCGTTAATTAAGAAAGGAGGACGCCTACCGCTCAAATCGTGCGATACATTTTCTTTGCAGGCGCAAGAAATACCATATACTTTTAGAAGAAACTCGTTTTAGGAGGGACGATCCCTAGTGGCTGAGTAACAAACAAAATGAAATGTTATTATTGTATATTTCCCTCAATTTGTTTTTGCTTTCTTGCTCTTAAACTTCGCTCTCAATAATCGTGGATGCGACAATGAGCGGCCACGAGCGGCCAAAATCGGGTTCACTTGCAATAGGCGCCTAAGAGTTTTTCGGGAGGGTGACCGAAATTCGGTCGCCCTCCCGAACGTTCGGGAGGGGGACCGAAATTCGGTCACCCTCCCGAAATTTTGTTGCAGCGCATGGCCACGCTGTTGCAAGCGGCCGGCCGCGCAGTGGAACATTCTTCCCTTATACATTCTTGGTACTACTGTAGGTACAGTGTACGTGGCTTGTCTGATTGGCAATGACTAGTTTTAGAAAGCCCTTTTTTGCGCTAATCGACTGATACTGAAACTTTTGGCTAGAAAATCCCCTGACTCACTCCCTGGGTTGGCGGGTACTTTATATAAAGGCTGTGAGTCCTGACAATAGCCGTCCTACTTGCCGACCAAGGCCTATTCGTTCCAAACGGCACGCAGAGCGTGTTTGTTCATGGCTTTCTTTTTTCAGGCTTTTGCTGCCGTCCACTGCTCTTCTGTCTGTCGTTCCCGGTTCATGGAAGTTGGAATGGGCCGACAGCCACCTCGTATCGGTCTATACAGTATGTGCCGGCCAGATGTCATCGTCCCTGGCTCTCACTTACTTGCGGCCTGTTCACATAGGCGCCGACCATGCGGGATGGACATTCGCTTATCACACCTGGGCACTGGCCAGAAACACTATGCCAAAAGGGGTTTCAGCGACCTTTTTTGGTGTCCAAAAGTGGGTTTCAGCGACCTTTTTGGGCTCAAAACAGGGTTTTGATGATCGGGTAAAAATGCTGTCTGAAGTGCAAAAATGCCGTTTGAAACACACATCGGGGAGGGAAAATCTGGAGGGGGTCTGGAGATCTCGGGGGGGGGGGGCTCCCGGAAAAAAGTAGGGCTTCAAAAAAATCCCCCCCAGAATCCGGCTGGTGGAATTTTCTCCGAAAATCGTGCCTGGGGTGATACCCCCATTCCCCCCAACTACGTGTATGTTTATCCGCCACCCGTTCTGGCTTAAAATTTCCATCGCCAACTTTTTAGAATTTTTATAGCCATAAATAGCTACCATTTGGCTGAAACGAAATTTCAAAAGGGTGCTGATCGAAATTTTTTGGCCAGATTTATTTATCCACGACCCAATGCTACGACCCGTTCTGGCCTAAAATTTCCATCACCAACCTTTTTAAAGTTTGTTTCGGTCAAATGATAGCTATTTATAGCTACCATAAATTACGTCAGCTATATATAGCTAATTAGCTATTTATGGCTAATTAGCCATACATGGCTACCGGAATGATTTCCGATAGCTATATATAGCTAATTAGCCATTTACGGCTGATTAGTCATTTACAGCTAATTAGCCATATATAGCTAACGTAATTTACAGTAGCCATAAATAGACCTATTTCTTTTGGAAATTTTAAATAGTAGTCGTAGTTAGTAGTCTTTATAAATCGCCAAAAATAATTTGTAGTCTTAGTTAGTAGTCTCAAAAAATCTCGATTTTGAATATGTAGTCGTAGTTAGTAGTCAATTTGTAGTCAGCAAAATTTTAAATAAAATGGCCAAAAATTCAGGTTTTTAAGGTAAAACAAGAAGTTTGAAAGTCTAAAATAGTAAAAAAGACAAAGGAGTGGTTAAATTTTTAAAGATAACATAGGTATATTTTGCTGATAGTTGTGATGCCAAAAATGCCTGTTATTTAAGCTACAGAAGTTTTAAATTTAGGATTAGGTTCAGAATACACGGTTTTTTGTTTAGGGGGCGTGCAAAAATTACGTAATGGCATGAGGGGGGAGGGGGGTTCGCCAAAAGATTACTATTCATTACGGTGGGGGGAGGGGGGGGTTGGCGACTTCATTACGTAATTTTTTAAAGTGCAGAAATCACTAAAGTGGCCATAATTTTAATTGTTTTGATGTACAGTACATGTACTTGTAGTAGTCTCGATTTGAAGCCATTGGGCTTAAATTTTCTCGATTTCACTTAGATGAACGTTTAGAATAGAGAAGGTAGCTACCGTTTACGTCAGGGCTTTCCAATTTTCAAATGCTAAATGGCAAGAGTGACCTTTGACATCTTATTAAGAGTATATAAGGGTATAACACTTATCGACTCGATCTTTTACAGGGTTCGTGCGACTTTTTCCGAGCAAAATTCGCTGAACAAAGTCAAATTTCCCGACCAATCAGAGTGACAACATTCTAACAAGGCTCAGAATTTTTAAAAATTTGCTCTGAAAAACGCATTTAACCGGCAGTCTGTTAAGTTGTAGTAGTTGTGGAAAGTCAGAAGTCCCATTTTCAAAAGGGTGGTGTGTAAAGCTCTGACAGGGCCCTTTGGGCGAGAGAGGATTCTACTGCTATCAATTTTTTCCCCTGACGACACCAAATTCCCTGACCTTTCGGGTCCCGCACGAACTCTGGTTTATGACTATCCATCATCAGTCAAGCAATATTGAAGCAGCCCTAAAACCCAGTATAAAACACTTCCAATACAATCCGTCACCCCGTCAGTAACAAAACGCCATCCAATGATGGCTTCTATCTATGAAAACAAAGACTATACGTACATGTACGTAGTTGTAGCTCATGAATAAAGAAAACTAAGATCAATTGTTACTGTATACAGATGCTTTTTAACCCCTTGTATCTTACCGTTTTCCAGAAAATCGCAAAAAAATCGTTTTGCGAAAACGTTTCAACAAAAAGGTGTCGCAAAATTTGCGATAATTATCGCATTTGTCATATCGCAAAAACATGTTCCGTTTTACAAAAAATTTTTTAGCAAAAGATAACGCCGAACTTTTTTTGCGATATCTTTAGATATCGCAAAATAACTAAAAATTAAAAAAATAAATGAGACTAAACAGTGAAAAAATAAAATTGTTGTTCAGTTTTTTTATTCTTGTTTTGAAATATCTTTGTGGTTTTAAATAATAGCAGTGAGTCTTGTGTTTGTGTTGATATAGTTTGACGGGTTACATTTACGCACAGATCTGTTTTTAGGAAGAGATGTAAACACGACGACATTTGACCCGTATTCCTGAGCTGGAAGAATATTCAAAACGAGAATTTTGTTTGGTGGAGAAATTGACATTGGTTCGTGCCTCAGTCAGCACCTAACAAACTTGGTCACGGACGAAGGAACAAATTTGGTCGAATTGCATCAATAGTGAATTGCATGAATAGTAACTCGATTCACGTGGGCCCTCAATTATGCGCCGCGTTGCGGATAGTGTAGCTAGAAAAGGTTGCTTTGACCGCCTGCCGAGAAACCAAAGTGCCCTGTTTTAGTCGTATTTTCAGTCCTAGGCGTAGGTGTTGGCTTAGGAGGCTTTAGAGCCAAACTTTTAAAAGAAATCTACCAGCATGCGGGGTACAATTGGGGGATATTTAGAGTACGTGCAACTTCGATAAAGGTATCAGTCTTTAGCTGATGAAGTATGGTTTCGACCTGGACATTGTTACAGAAACACACACTTTATTATTCACTACTTTGAAAACACGAGTAAACTATTCAGTTCCGGCTGGATCTCCATCCTCGGTCTTCTTGTTCAAGGCGAGACCTTCCTACAATTGAGTAAATAGTGAAATACGTAACAAAATGCATACGGTTTTTACCGTATCCTTGTCCACAGAAGGTTCAGAAGAATTGGTGGGATCCTTGGTGGGTTTGCAGAAACTTCTGAATCTGTTCCCCATGGGGTTTGTCTTCTTTCTGAAGCAGATTTAAGTTCTTAAGTTAACATATTTAGGATTATTAATCACCGTAGGGACTTCCTGAGCTTGCCAGTATGGGGAGAAGTAGGGGAAGTCTCTGGCAGCCTAAAAATGCACCACTCTTTGTCATACATGTAACAAGGACTCCGGGTATCTGCCAGAGGCCACAGCCCCTGTATCTGGAAACCCCAGACAAGAGGGTCTTTCAGTGCTCCTTCCGATTTTCTTCAAAGTAGTTTTTGAGCCATTTTTATGTGTTTGTTGAGCAAGTTCGGACACTGAAATCGTAAAATCGGCTACAAAACAAGACACTTTACTATCCCAAATCGGTTTAATTGCTATGTCTGACACATTATATAAATTATAGCGATTATTCAGTACTTTTTAGTATCTAATCCCCTTCTCTAGAAGGTAGACTGGCCCGGGCCGGCGCTAGACTCTGCAAGTCCCCTTCCCTTTGGCGTATAAGCTGTTACATGTATGTAATCTTACCTTTGGTTTGGACTGCGGTGTCTTGTTCGACTCCGGTGGTCTGTCCCTTACCGAGTCCTGCACGAATTGCGTCGGCTGGTCCGGAGTGTCAAACGTGTAAACAGGTTTTTGGCAGGACAGCATGTGGTATTCACATACATGTAACAGGTCACCCGTCGATGGGGGGAGGGGGGGGTTGGGGGGGGTCTGGCGCCGGCCGGGGGGGTCTGAGCCAAAATTTTGGGGGAGGGGGGTGGGCACTAAAAAACGCTCAAAAATCGAAAAAATCGCAATTTTTTGGCTAAAAATTGCCAAAAATCGCTAATTTGGGCTGAAATACAGCTAAAAAGTGCTGTTTTGCAGGCGATTTTGGCAATTTTTGTGTGTGAAATTGTAAAAAATTGCAAAAATTTGCTCGAAAATTTACTTGCCAGAAAAATCGGAGGGGGGGGGGTCGGTGAAATCGTCTCGGGGGGGTCCCCATCCGGGGGGGGGGGTCTGGCCTATTTCGGGTGGGGGGCCCACCCCCCCAGACCCCCCCTGTTACATGTATGGGTATTCAACCTCCTCTTCCGCCTTAAGAAAAAAGGCAGCACATAAATTTTTATACATACATGTTACATAGGTTTTGAGCATACATGTACTAGGGGGTTTGGGGGTTACCCCCTGCTGGAAAGGCCAAACCTCCCTTACCCCCTCCCCGAGACAGATTAAGGGACCCCCCAAAATACAAGTACTAGTAGTGTCTCCAGTACTAACAAACTGACTCAGAAATTCGCTTGAAAAGCCTTTTGATACCGAAATTCGCGTTTCCACTGCTGATAATTAAGAGAAATCGGGGTTTTTGGAAGCCCTTTTGTCATTTTTTGGTTGTTTTTAGCTCTAAAACGCTATTTGGCAGGTTAAAATCGCGATTTTAGCGCCCTTGCTGAAAAAAAGTTCTACAAACCGATTTCCAGGCATTTTGGAGTTTTTTGAAATTTTAGACCTCCCTCCGGCGAAACTCACTCTCGAACCCCCACCTGAGGGTAAGCCCCTCCCTTAGGTCGGCCCTTACACGTATATGGTTTTTTGAGGGGCATAATCTATCTACCACCTATACAATGTTGCCGATCCTATGCTTATTTTTCTTTTAATATATTTTTTGCAAAGAATATGTTTTGAGTTTCGGACTCAAAAAAGTCTAAATCCCCTGCAAAGCAGCAATATCTATATTTTAACCTTTAATACCCCCTTTATCATTAAAAATCCTAAATTTCAAATTTTCAGCGTTCTTTTTAGCCAACCCCTTCACTAAAGCCATGTTAGAGATGGGTCGGCCGCTAACCAATATAGACCTTAGCCCTGTAATCATGCAGATAAAGCCTACCGTAAACTGGTAGACACTGGGCCTTTGCGGACTGCCGCCTGTTGCCTCAGCCAACATCTCGTCGTCATCCCGACCTTTCTGCAACACCAACAGCTATCGCCGTAATACAGAGAGCAATTGTGGACTGGTAGCGGTCGCCCCAACATGCTAAGGAGCATACATGGGACAGCTCCGGGCGGACCTGGGGGAGGGGGTAGCGGGGGTTTCCTCAGGTGGGTGGGTCGAGGGGGGTTTCGCCCAGAGGGGGATCCAAAATTTCAAAATGCTCCAAAACGCCTTGAAATGCGTTTTTAGCACGTTTCTTTCAGTAAGGACGCTAAAAATCGCTATTTTAAGTTGCCAAATAGCGTTTTAGAGCTCAAAACAAACAAAAAAGACAAAAATGGCTTCCCAAAACACCGATTTCTCTCAAATATCAGCAGTGGAAACGCCAAATTCGGTTCCAAAGGCTTTTCAAGTGAATTTTAGGCTAAAAATTAGTGAATTCTGAGCCAGTTTGTTAGTACTGGAGCCACTACTGGTACTACTTGTATTTTTGGGTCGCGGGCAGACATGGGCAAAGGGGGGGCTGAGGGGAGTTGCCCCCCAGGCTAGGCTCCGACCTACCCTACACGCGAAACCAGGTAAGAAGCACTTAGTTACCAACCTAAGCGCTTCGGATTTACCATAAACGAAACAAATTAATGGTATCATACATGTAACAGCGGGGGTCTGGGGAGGTTTGCCCCCCGCCGACTAAGGCCAGACCCCCGGATGGGGACCCACCCGAGACGATTTTGTCGACCCCCCTCGGGAAGTAATTTTTTGAGATTGCGATCTTTTTACAATTTGTAGATATAAAACTTTGCCGAAATCGCCTGCAAAACAGCACTTTTATCTGTATTTCAGCCCAAATAAGCGTTTTTTCGATTTTTGAGAGTTTTTTAGAGACCAACCCCCTCTCCCAAAATTTTGGCTCAGACCCCGACGGTAGGCGCCAGACCCCCGAACCCCCCTCTCCACTTCGGCGGATGACCTGTTACATGCATGATTGGTATCATTATGTAGTTTTAAGTATGTGCACCGGGGTAGATATGTTGTTACCACCCAATCGCAGCAAGAACATTTTGAAAGGTCAGATTTCGGTCTTTCGGCCCCGCCTTTCTAGAACGCACTAATTACATGCATTGAAGGACTGAATTGGAAGAATATTCATTCCTGCTTCTACAACCAACTGATTGGGTCATTTTAGGAAGTGACGCCCAAAATTCCACGAAAATCAATACCAGATCAAACACAAGAAGAAATATATCCTACATTGAACCAACAACCCCGCTCCCTTTCTCAACGTTTTAGATTATGGACGGCCCCTAAGTCATTTTGTGAGACAATCTGTGCCTTTTTTCGGTTCAAAACGTTTTTAGGAAGCACACAAACAATTTAAACCGCAATCATACATGGGCCGGGGGGCAAGGGGGGTTTACCATACATGTAACAGGGGGTCTGGGGGTCTGCCCACCACCCGACTTAGGCCAGACCCCCCGGATGGGGACCCCCCGAGACGATTTTCCCAACCCCCTCCGATTTTTCTGGCAAGTAATTTTTGAGCAAATTTTTGCGATTTTTTGGAATTTCAGACACAAAAATTGCCAAAATCGCCTGTAAAACAGCACTTTGTAGCTGTATTTCAGCCCAAATTAGCGATTTTTGACGACTTTTAGCCCAAAAATTGCGATTTTTTTCGATTTTTGAGCGTGTTTTAGTGCCCGACCCCCCTCCCAAAATTTTGGCTCAGACCCGCCCCGGCCGGCGCCAGACCCCCCAAACCCCCTCCCCCTTCGCCGATGACCTGATACATGTATGGGGTTTACCCTCCCACCTCGCCGGTCCATAACCACCTCGGCCGGCCACGCCCCCCCCCAATCGCCCACGCAACCTCCCAGAGTGAAAAATTTTTTTAGCTTATTTAAGGCAAAATAGACGTTTTTGGGACCCCCGAGGTCTCCAGCCCCCTCCGGATTTTTCCGGCCCATGTATGGCCGCAATGCTGAGAAGTGCAAATAGAATGCATTACTAGGTCGGCGAATCGCTGATCTTTGTATAAAACTAACCTGTCCAGCAACGAGGTGTGCTCTATTCCGTCCTGCATTTGCCGCGATCGATGATGAGAATGCCGTCTTGACCTTTCATACACAGACTGCTGAGCCCGCCGAACACTTCTGATCGTTCTATAAGCCTTTATTTAGGTATATCACCAGTGGCGTCATTTATGCACAATAGTAACGTAATATGTAAAAGGTCATATGGCGCCGGCCGGGGGTGCCTGAGACAAAATTTTAAAAGGAGGTTGGACACAAAAAACGCTCAAAAATCGCAATGTATAGGCAAAAAAATTGTCAAAAATCGCTAATTTGGGCTGAAATACAGCTAAAAAGTGCTGTTTTGCGGGCGATTTTGGAATTTTTTGTGCATGATATTGCAAAAAATAGCAAAAACTTGCTCAAAAAATAACCTGCCAGAAATATGGTAGGGGTAACGTCGGAATAATTGTCTCGAGGGCTAACCTGAGTTAACTTGGGGGCAGACCCCAGACCGCCCCTGTTACACATGTATCAACGAGGGAAGTATAGCCCGCCAAGGGGGTTATTGGCCGGTTTGGGTAGAGGCTAAACCCCTTAGCCCCGCTACAGGTATAACTTTACACATTACAATAACAATTAATTTCCTAGTGCTGGAATTTATGGAAAATCCTGTGTTTTGGATGATTTTTCAACTGCTGAACTCAATACCTACCGTAACGAAGCCAAATCTGCCGAAACGTCGACGATCAATCATAGCATACTCCGGGTACACGTATTGAGCTGGAGCGCTGTCAGAAACAGCATTCGGCATGCCCCCATCGCCCCCACTATTCGGAATAGTATTCGCGTGTGACATCGCAACTCCATGAAACAGAAAACAACGTAAAAATACAAATCAATTGCTATCAACGGTTCACACGAAGCCCAAAGCTTCTCCAATTAGCTAGCACAACTGCTAACAAATTTAGGGGTTCACATAGGCCACATTACGATTAAACGCTCCATTTGGGATTGTACGTTCGGACTAAATAAGCAACTGAAATTCCACCAGACTAAAGTAGTCTTTGTCTGCAGCACAGAGAGACATGCAGTTCTATCTTCTCTGTAGATTTTTTATCCAAATCCGTTCACTTAAAATTGAATTTAAAAACATGAATTTTCCTGCATTCATTTTTTGCAAGGTTTTCTTCATTTAACGTCTCTACGAACATAAACCATTCACAACACAAGCAGAGAATCAATTCATGTAAACGCGCGAACTATGGTAGCTCACAAAGCTCACAAAACGATAGCGGACATGCACAGATAATGGGTCAGAGGGGTCTGCCGCAATCCGGCTGCCGTTTAACATTATAGGAAAGTGCATTTAGCCATACATGGGCCGGGGGTAAGGGGGGTTACCCCCCTCGGCGGACCATACTGTATATACCCTTACCTACTTTCAGATTCTAAAAACGAGTAACAGTGCAAAGGAGGGGAGAAACGTGAAGTCGGTCACTTGGCTAGTAAGTACCTAAACAAAAATATGCAGCTTTTGATCTTCAATATTTTTCTTTCAGCCCCCGATGCGTCAAGCTCGATGCAGACTGAAACAAAAATATTAACGGACAAACAAACACAAACAAGTATGTTCTGATCCCGATATTGTTTTGAAAGAGTAAATTTTGATTGCTATGCTTCAACAGTTGATACTTCCTCTTTTTATTTTTACTTTTCCCCCTTTCCGAAAAACTATCGCAAAAACACCCACCCACATTCAATTTTCGCGATAGTACAATTTTTGCGATCGAATGATCGCAAAAAACTGTCGCAAAACAAATTGCGACAGTTTTAAAAAATGTCACTTTTCATTTTGCGATTTTTTCGGAAAAATACCTGTCGCAAAATAAAATTTTGCGACAATTATCGCAAACGCCTATAGGCGTCGGTACGTTGCAAGGGGTTAATAAGAACGTCATTTTACATAGAATGGAACGGAAAATTTTCGGCTCTAACTCTTCAAAAAAATTGAAATTTCGGGGGGTAGCCAAATTATTACGTAATTAGGGGAGGGGGGTCAGGAAATTATTACGGGCGATTATCAGGGGGGAGGGGGGTCCGAAAATGGGCAAAAATACCATTACGTAATTTTTGCACGCCCCCTTACAGCTTCAAAAGACGTATTTTCGTTAATGTTCTACCTACATACTATCAAGTTCTATATTTTTTACCATAAGCAAACGAATATGTACAGTACATGTATGTACTTGGCATTTTTTACAAAGTTTGTTGAAATTGAATAAATATTTAAAAATAAATCAGAAAACTACTTTTGAATGGCAAAAAAAGTTGTGAACACCAGTGAAAAAGCTCAGTTAAGAAAAACTCACAGATAAAATGGCACAATTTCGGTTTCTATAGGCCATTCACAATCCACTCGGTTTCTGTTTTGTGCAAAATTTTTCTATTCTCTTAGATCCGTTCGTTTCTAGCTACCGTACTCGACATAGTCTTTAGTTTCTCAACACGAAAACACTATCTATCTACTACGGTAGCCAATTTTCAGAGATGAAATGGAAGTAGCGGCGCTGCTGTTTTTCGCTAAAAAGTAAGAAAACGTTCGGCAATAGTGGGACACTATCCCCCATTAGCGAAAACCTACCTGATTTAAGCTGAGGCTAGATGTTAAATTCCTAAAGATAGATCCTAAAGGTACGTTTAACTTCATCCCAAGCCTAATCCCCAATCAATGTAGAAGCCTAAAACTTGTTCACAGTGCTGAACAGAAGCTGGTACTTCCAAATTGGTGGGGGTTAGTGTCGATGTATCAAAATCGGAGCATCAGTGCGTCATGCATAAGTGAAATGCACGCTGCTTCCCTCGCAATTCTGCAGCGAAACCTAGCTTAGCCTGTACAGGGTGTAAATGGTTAATGTGTATGATATGACCAAATAAATTCCAGAATTTGCTGACTACTAATTCACAAATTCAAAAGGTATTTTGTAGTCAATTTGTAGTCACTAAATCTGAATATGTAGTCATAGTCAATTTGTAGTCTTGATGACGTCATAAACCCCAAAAATTAGTAGTTAGTGGTTAACAGTTAGTAGTCACTACTAAATAGGTCTAGCCATAAATAGCTACCATTTGGCTGAAACCAAATTTCAAAGGTTGTTGATCGAAAATTTTTGGCCAGATTTATTTATCCATGACCCATTGCCACGACCCGATGCCACAAACCGATGCCACAAACCGATGCCACAAACCGATGCCACAAACCGATGCCACAAACCGATGCCACAAACCGATGCCACAAACCGATGCCACAAACCGATGCCACGAACCAATGCCACGAACCGATGCCACGAACCGATGCCACGAACCGATACCACAAACCGATGCCACGAACCGATGCCACGAACCGATGCCACGAACCGATGCCACAAACCGATGCCACGAACCGATGCCACAAACCGATGCCACGAACCGATGCCACGAACCGATGCCACAAACCGATGCCACGAACCGATGCCACGAACCGATGCCACGAACCGATGCCACAAACCGATGCCACAAACCGATGCCACAAACCGATGCCACAAACCGATGCCACGATCCGTTCTGGCCTAAAATTTCCATCGCCAACTTCTTGAAATTTTGTTTCAGTCAAGTGGTAGCTATTTATAGCTATCGAAAATTACGTTAGCTATATATAACTAATTAGCTGTTTATGGCTAATTAGCTATTTATGGCTACCAGAATGATTTCCGATAGCTATATATAGCTAATTAGCCATTTACGGCTAATTAGTCATTTACAGCTAATTAGCCATATATAGCTAACGTACTTTACAGTAGCCATAAATAGCTACCGTTTGGCTGAAACAAAATTGCAAAGGTTGCTGATCGAAAATTTTTGGCCAGATTTATTTATCCACGACCTGATGCCACGACCCGATGCCACGACCCGATGCCACGACCCGTTCTGGCCTAAAATTAACATCACCAACTTTTTTAAAGTTTGTTTCAGTCAAATGATAGCTATATATAGCTAATTGGCTATTTATGGCTAATTAGCCATATGTGGCTACCAGAATGATTTCCGATAGCTATATACGTATAGCTAATTAGCCATTTACGGCTAATTAGTCATTTACAGCTAATTAGCCATATATAGCTAACGTACTTTACAGTAGCCATAAATAGCTACCGTTTGGCTGAAACAAAATTTCAAAAGGTTGCTGATCGAAAATTTTTGGCCAGATTTATTTATCCACGAACCGATGCCATGACCGATTCGGGCCTAAAATTTCCATCGCCAACTTTTTAAACTTCGGTTTCCCGCCTTTTCCAGTCAAATGCAACAATCAATGTCGATGAATTATGATCTTGCAAATAGCATTGCATTTTGTATTTAGTTTCAATTTTTCACTCTGTTTACCTTGTTTTTTGTAATGTTTTTGCTCTGTTTTCACGCACTTTACAAGCCAAAACCGCCAAGTTACGTCCTCCAGACACACAAAATGTTGAAACCAAAAAATAAGCACACGGGCTTATTTACAGAAAGGTAATCTAAAATATGCACAGATAGGCTTATTTATGAGAGGGGCTTATTTTTGGAAAAACCTGGTAGCTGCACAATTGTGATACTGCTTCAGGATCTGCTTTGCACAAACAAATTGAACTTCAGATGGCTTACAGTGGGTGGATACGCAGCTGGTTATCGTCGATTCACATAATCGCTTGTCTTGTCGGTATCTGGAACCCCACCGCACAGCCCAATAACGAATGAGCGCAAGCATTTATTATCTATCTAATTGCCCATTCGTGAGCAACAATTAGACCGGTATAACAGTTCAGGAAGGAAAGTGTAGAAAAGATAGAGGCAGTGTAAAGCATCTAACTGCGCAGTACAGTACAGAACGACGAGAATGATATCTAAAGAGTCGCTTCTGGGTACATCCGATCCTACAAGTTCTACTTCTTTCGCAGACGAGAGCAGTTTTCAAGCAGCGTCTATGTAGGCATATGTATGTAAGTACGCGCGGACACTGCAACGGCTTTTATTTAGCCGAGTTAGCTGCAACCGGTCACGTGTTCTGACCAGTGCCCGCCCAGGTGTGATAAGCGCTGTCCATTCCGCACGGTGGGCGCCTATGGGAACAGGCGCATGCTCAGGGACCTATTTAATTGGTCGTGAATGCATGGTGGCCAGAAAAAGTTGTAAATGGCGGTGAGTCTTTGCATAAGTGAGAGCCAGGGACGATGACATCTGGCCGGCACATACTGTATAGACCGATACGAGGTGGCTGTCGGCCCATTCCAACTTCCATGGACCGGGAACGACAGACAGAAGAGCAGTGGACGGCAGCAAAAGCCCGAAAAAAAGAAAGCCATGAACAAACACGCTCTGCGTGCCGTTTGGAACGAATAGGCCTTGGTCGGCAAGTAGGACGGCTATTGTCAAGACTCACAGCCTTTATATAAAGTACCCGCCAACCCAGGGAGTGAGTCAGGGGATTTTCTAGCCAAAAGTTTCAGTATCAGTTGATTAGCGCAAAAAAGGGCTTTCTAAAACTAGTCATCGCCAATCAGACAAGCCACGTACACTGTACCTACAGTAGTACAAAGTTACAGTTTCAACGCACCTACTGTATATTCTGTGCAATGTTGCGCTTCTTGAGGTCCCGAGCACACCGACCGGGTCGTCCATCAGCGGCGTGGCGCGTCAGCTGTCGTCTGCAGCGGTTGGTTCATTCCATTGTTTTTGTTAGCTGTATATAGCCTTCTATAGCTATATATAGCTATCGAATTTGATAGCTATATATAGCCAGTGCTTAAAGCGCCTTTTTGAAGAACAGAAACGGCTATCGTTTTAGTAGGCTATATATAGCTAACGAACGACCTGAAAAACACAGTTTTTAATGGACAGCTATACATATACAATTAGTCATATATAGCTACTAATTCACTTTGGTAGCTATTTTTGGCTAATTAGCCGTAAACAGCTAATTAGCTATTTATTGCTAATTAGCTATATATGGCTACAGAAATGATTTCGGTAGCTATATATAGCTAATTAGCGATAAATAGCTAATTAGCTGTTTATGGCTAATTAGCTATCTGCATTAGGTGATGCTAAGTCCATGGCGCCGCATCTAGCATATGACAGAATTGAGTAACATTTCAAACCACCATTGCATACCAACTGCAACGGTTTTGTTCGCAAATTCTCAAAATGCCCATATCTTCAGAACTGCTCAACGTAGATAAAAAATATGATTATCTTCAGAATCAGCATCAAAAACTACATAAGAAAAACTGCTATCTAGCATGGTTCTTGCTCATGCTAATGAGCAGTGCCACTTTAGAAATACAGCCACTCGAAGATTTGGATGCAAATTTCTCCCGAACCAAAAGGAATCCAGCCAAACCGAGTTCATATTCGTAATCAGCGGGAGAAACTGCACCAGAATTGTGTGTTTGTTTTTTATTCTGAGCAAAAAAATATTTTTTGACTGGCTTCAAATTGCAAAACACCCCCCACCCCCAAAAATTTGCCTCCGAAATAGGTTAATTTTGTTTGGCATTTTGCATTTTATCTTTTTAGCAAAAATCAGCTTGACCCCGCATATATGGCAGAAGTTACAGCGATTTTTTGGAAAAAAATCGAGTTGGAATTTCGCTAAATTTCGTAGTTTTCGGAGAATATCTCGCTAACCGGGTACGTTCCGGAAGCGCTGTGTGCAGCGTCTGAAAGGCAACTGTCAGGGCTATCCAACCATGTGCACGCCTGTTCTTAGTCTTGAGAAACGAGTGAATGGTGATCGTTTGAGTAAATGTCGAGAAAATGGCCGAAAAGGGGTTACCGACCCAACTTTGAGGGGGTACAGCTCCGGTTCTAGGGGGTCGCTGGTGTTCGAACATGTACCGTTGGTGTTCGTTTGACATCTATTTTAACATGTTTGGCTACCAGCCGGATCCGCGAAAAAAAGTTGCTTAAACACCTTCCCTTATAGCTAAGTTGACTTTCTCGCAAAATGCATGTTAAACGCGATGACAAGACGCAGCTAACGCGATTACAAGACGCAGCTAACGCGATGACAAGACGCAGCTAACGCGATGACAAGACGCAGCTAACGCGGTTACAAGACGCAGCTAACGCGATCTGCTATGGAAAGAGTCGTTTTCCCTGTGCTATTTTTTAACCCCGGACTTTCCAACAGTAGTTTTGTTCCATGGATTTCGGCCTTGGATCAGGGTCCAAAAATACACTTCCAAAACACCTGGAAACACGTTTTCGAGCACAAGATCAGCAATAAGGTTATCAAAAATCGCAATTTTGGGCTAAAAATCGTCCAAAATCTCTAATTTTGGCTCAACAACAGCTAAATAGTGCTGTTTTACAGGCGATTTTAGCAATTTTGTGAAAATCGGAAATTGTAAAAAAATTGCGAAAATTTTCTGAAAAAAATTTGCTGGAAAAATCGTCTCTCCGGCGGGGGCGACCGAGTAAATGTGACCTAGTTGAATGAAAGGAGAAAAAGTAAGGCATGTGCAATGACATAGCTGGGAATCGAACCCAGCACCTTTGGATTGCCGGTTCAGTGTTCTAACCACTAAACCTACACGCCATGCCAGACCACCACCTTTAAACCTTAAAAGTCAGTATTTAACAAGCTACAGGGTGTAACATTTCTTTTTGCTCCATTTCCGCAAACTGTGACACAGATGGCTGAAATTTGGAATACATGTGCCCAAATAGTGGAAATTTTGTGTGTTAATGTTTGGTGCATCAGACTCAACGCAATCCTGAGAAGTAAAAGAATATGTGAAAATTTAATTGCCAATAATTACAGAAACAGCGTTAAAAATAGAATTACATTTATAAATTTTTGCTGTTATTTCCGCAATGTGACCTGAAATTTGGGGAATGTCTGCTAAGCTGACGAACATAATATTATGTGTTAAAGTTTCGTGCATTCAGAATGATTGTGTCTTGAGAAAATGAGGTTTATCCTGAAGATCTGTATTTTCCAATCCGTTCGTTCACTCAATTAAACAGCTGTTCTGGATAATCCCTACTTCTCACGACTGTGTACATCCCCTCAACGCATGAAATTTTAACACAAAATAAAACATTGTTCTGCATACGTTACCCAAATTTCAGGTCATTTATTTGGCATTCATTCGCGGAAGTGACGGCAAACAGAAAAGTTTCCATTTTCACGCTAAAATTACAAAATTTAACATATTTTTTAATTTAACATATTTTTTTAATTTCTCAGGACCGGGTTATGCCTGATGCACCAAATTTTAACAGACACAATTTCCACCATTTGGACACATGTTCAAAATTTCAACCAACTTGGCCAAAGTTTGTGGAAATGGCCGCAAAAATAAACGTTGTCATTTTTTTCATCCTTCATGTAGCGTTGGATGTGGGGTACCCCTGTTACGTACATGTACGTATGGTTCGTCGGTGGCATTATAGGTACGAGGGTTCTTGTGGCCGGCACAGTTGGTGTAGTAGTTTAGGCCGCATAGCCACTGTACGCGTGCTGGTGCGCTCATCATCTCGGCGCGGCACGTTTCTTGCCGGAAAGAGTTGGTCGTCGGCGCAAAGCTCCACCCAGGCGACCGAAAGCTGGTGACAGCTAGTAGGTAAAATTGGAACCGACTGGATCTGCCCTTGCACCGAAGCCGCTCCACAAAGCATGCTGCGTTGGAGAAGAAGATCAATGACGTCGAACCTGTCTGAGGAACCAACTATGCTTGGAGCCCTCTTTCGTATGGGGCACCAGCGGCCGTCGGGAGCTGACAGCATCATGGCATCAACACGCCGGGCGCTTTCTTCTAGTGACCGGCACCCAGCAGCATAGCTATGTAGGACAGGAGAGGAGTGGCTAGCAGTGAAAGAAGGGCAACGCCCGAAATGATGAATCACGGGGATCGCCAAATGGACCACCAGTCTGATCGCAGTAGGCCGCAAGGCAGGATACGCACATCGTATCGCATCGGATCGGATCGGAGAGCTCATTATCGGATCGGAAAATTAGAAGGTTCCAATAAATCTGCTCACAATTAGATAGATGAATGCATACATGTAACAGGTCATCCGCCGATGGGGGGAGGGGGGTTGGGGGGTCTGGCGCCGGCCGGGGGGGGGGGCTGAGCCAAAATTTAGGGGTAGGGGTGGGCACTAAAAAACGCTCAAAAATCGAGAAAGATCGCAATTTTTTGGCTAAAAATTGCCAAAAATCGCTAATTTTGGCTGAAATACAGCTAAAAAGTACTGTTTTGCAGGCGATTTTGGCAATTTTTGTGTGTGAAAGTGTAAAAAATTGCAGAAATTTGCTCGAAAATTTACTTGCCAGAAAAATCTGAGGGGGGGGGGGTCGGTGAAAACCGTGAAGGAGTGAGATTGAAAGGTTTGTCAATTGTTGCTTGGGTATCGCAATTTTGTCCATGTTTTAAGCATAAAAATGTTGCTGAAAACCTGCTTTTGGACCCGATAAAAGGTTGCTGAACCTCCTGGAGCTAGTGCTGAAACCCAATGTTCGACCTTGGTCCACAGAAAAAAGCTAGCTACAAAAAAGTAAGATTAAAACGAGTCGGATCCATTTTTATTCAAGGTGATATACATAGGACAATAATCGTAGGAAACTCTGAAAACCCTGGCTAAATGAGTGTGACAAAAAACAGTTTCGCTTCAGTTAGTTGAAAATTGGTTAGTAGTTCATTGACAAAGAGTCGTATTTCACCTGAGAAACAAACAGCAGACAGCAGTTTAAACAAAACACAGAATTAGAAGGAATAAGTAGAAGATAGCAACCGACACTGGGTTTTTCCGTCAATAAGTCCATGGGCGTCTATTTAGTTTTAGGATTTTTTCACAAAATTGATTCTAATCTAAATAAACGCCCAGAGGCGGCTATTTGGAGAGTACTGTACGTGGGTGTTTATTTGGAAATGGCAACTGTTTTCTGGCTGAGCGCTGTCTCCATGTGATTTGAATTTTTTGCACCGATTTATCGCCAGAAACTGATAATATCGTGATTCTATACTGAAACTGATGCTTTTAGCCCCGATTTTTGAGGTTTTATCCTATTTTCATCATATTTTTTATCTTTTCCAGGACAAAATGTATTATCTAAAACTGCCCATGGGTGTTTATTTGGAAAGGCTTTCCAAATAAACGCCCAGGGGGCACTATTTGGGCAGCTTTTATACGAAAAAGACAAACTACCTACATATTATCTTAGTTGCATGTATGTATTGAACGTATGTTTTAACATTCGTTTCAATGCTCAGTATGTAAATGGATGTACTTAAATAGCCTTACTTAAAAAATGGTTTGTACCGTGTCTCAGGAAACAAGGATGTCATTGGTGCCAGCTGGACAAGACAGCTGTCTCCTGATACAGAATCCAGATGGCGAGGCTGTTGGCACATTGACCATCCAAGTCGATCATGTCAGCCTGATCTGTGAACCTGAAAACCTTTACTTCTCAAGAAGCTACAAAATGGGTGTTGCATCAATAAAGCGGTGTCCAGCTGTAGGAAGTTGTTCTGGGACAACATGCAAGATGTAAAGAAAAACACCTTCATTGAGGAATTGCCAAAAGAAGCTAACAAGGCCCCAGGCTTCAGCTATTGCGTTGAAAGTTGTGGTTGCTGGGGTTGCGGCTGTTTCGTTTGTTCTGCGGCTTGTCTCTTTTACAGAACTTTTGCTGTGCCAACAAGTGACACTGTGTTTGAAATGTTTCGATGCCTCATATGGACATACGAAGTTAGAGCAACTGGAACGATTCAGCTACATGGACGACACAGTCAGCAAACAGTCCGTCTTAAACCTGGCATTAAAGAAAACGTTGAAGAGATTGAGATAACTTTGGTTTCCATTACCAATCCTCCAACTCCGATACTTGGAACCTCCTTTGTAACTGATGGTGTCAGAACAGTTCTGATCTCTGGATCAGCTGCAGGCCAGCCAGTTGCAGGCACTGTTGGTGGTCTACAATGCAAAAATCGGATGAGCGCTCAAAAATTTGACTGCTACTTCTCTAAAGACATGTGTCAATGCACCCCACAAGAGAAAACTGTTTCCTGTATCAGCAATGAGCTAAGGTTGGAAGACGTGTTCAAACAACAGGACAAGCTCATTCCGTTACAAACTCCAAGGTTTCTCTATATCTGGAAGCGGCAAAGACCTAGAAGCTCAGTACCACAGTGTAGCAGCACTAGAAATACAAGTTAGCTTAGCAGCTCTGAGACTTGTTTCAAAAACGGACAAGAATCAGTGCCAGATAAAATCCCTCAACTTCAGTGGTTGTTACAGTTGTCTAACGGGGGCAAAGTTGAGGTTCAGCTGCAAGACTAACCATGGAACCGCTTTGGCGCATGTACTATGTGGCTCCACTGCATTTTCAACACTGTGTGACCCTAAAGGCACCGAGGCTGTTACTACCCTAAACTTCAACCATGCTGTAATCAAGGAAATTTGTGAAGTCAACTGTCCAGCTAAGACGACAAGATTTGACTTGGAAGGAATACTAGTATTCATTGACAAACAGCAAATTGCAAATATTACAAACGTCATCCCCGAAAAAGGAACTGCAAAACGTGTAATCGACTTTGACATTGGGTTTTTGGCTAGTATATTTTCTAGCAATTGGTTGATAGGAATTGCTTTGGCTATTTTGCTCATCATCATATTAGTTATTACAGTGCCCATGCTTCCTATCATTTCGCAATTTCTGTTTAATGTTACAAAGTCATACTTTGCTTTGCTTAAAAGACGGCTACGCAACAAGCGTCCTATTTCACAACTAAAGAAAAGCTATTAGCTTTGCTTGGGGAGGAATGTTGCCATGTAGCTGTTTTAGTAACCTTTTCTAGCTTTCCTACCCACGTCTGGCGTCGTCTAGACTTTGTTATTCATGTGTCATGTTATTCATACCTTGTTTTGACTTGTTATTCATTTTTCCTACTTCAAATATGTGGGACTGGGGCTTGTGATCAATAAGATTGTGGGTAAAGTGCCTGAGTGTGTAAAAGGCGTATATGTAAAAAGTTATCGGCAACAACAACACGAGTACTTCAACCTGGCCCCAGTCATGCAAGCATAGCAGCCTTTGAATGACAGTGGCGTTACTGTGCACAGATTCTTATCAGTCTTTGATGGAAGTTTAAATCCGATCAGCTTGATTTGTAATTCCATAGCTGCCGTTCCTTCAAGCTCCGCCTGAACTATGGTTGATTTTCCCTTCAGAGACATACCACCAAGTTCCATTGGCAACAGATGCTCCATGTCAGAAAACAGTGGTTCCAAAGCTCTGGCTGGGCAATCACATCGAACGACAAAACACAAAACACAAGGGCACATGAGGAGCAGTGTTGATGCAAGCCAAATGGTCACTGGAATGCATTCTGGGTTTGCAAATCGCATCTTACAAAACATGCAAGTTATCAGTTCACACATAGGTTTTCCTGAACAAAATTTCGTTTCTTCAAGCATCAGATGACCAGTATGCCAGCCTTTGACAGTGACTGAATGATCGTGTTTAGAATTTCAAGCGGGAGAGTCATTTCAAATTCGCGCTTCGGTTGAATCACATCAACATCACAAGTAGCGACAACGTCACTTTGGTCTCATAGGGGAATTTTGAGAAATTAGCCTTTAAAAACGCATTTGAAAGGCATTCTTAGGTTAAAATTAACAGCTTTAGTAGTATGAGGTGGCCTGGTTGGGATTCTGACCAACAATGGCGAGAAAATTTTGAAAAATTAACTTTCAAAAACTCATTTAAAACGCATTCTGGTCCTCATTAGAGCCCTGCACAGGCCGCCGAGAATTTTGGCTGGGTTGTTCTGGTTGGAGCCTCCCCAGGATGGATTGGGTTACTTTTTAAAATCTAGGTTGTACTTTAGCCAAAACAAGCTTCTCTTTAAATCTTTTATGTTTAGGTTTGTTGCGTCATTAGAAATGTTTCTTTTGTACGTACTGAACTGTACTGTACGCAAGGATGGGCACGAAAATTTAAAAGTTATTAAAAAAATTATTTTTCGGCCTATTTGGCGGGCCATAACTCGGCTGGAACCCCCCTAGAGCTTCATTTAGGTATAGAATATGGTACGATTGCTCGTGGCCAATCCAGTGAAAATTGGCCTCAAATGTCACGAACTCGAAAAATTCGCATGTTTCACTATAGACATAATTTCCAAATCGAATTTCTGACTTAATAAACGGAGTTGAGCTTTGAAAATTTGGGTTTCCAGAGTACTTTCAGTGTGCTTTCGGAATATTTAGTGGATTTAGAACTTCAAAGAAAGAAATTTTGTTTGACCTTTTTGGATGGCCATAATTCGGCTGGAACCCCCCTAGAGGCGCTTTTTTATTTCATAGCTTTGTAGCGCTTTTTATAAGCTTCATTTTGGTATAGAACATGCTACGATTGTTCATGGCCAATCGAGTGAAAATTGGCCTCAAATGTTACAAACTCGAAAAATTCCTTCATTTGGAAGGCCAAATTTTTATGAGTTCTCAACATTTGTGGCCAATTTTCACCGGATTGGCCACGAGCAATCGTAGCATGTTCTATACCAAAATGAAGCTTATAAAAAGCGCTACAAAGCCATGAAATAAAAAAGCGCCTCTAGGGGGATTCCAGCCGAGTTATGGCCATCCAAAAAGGTCAAACAAAATTTTTTTCTTCAAAGGGCCAAGACTCGATCGGTTCAGAGACTGACTCTTAAATCCGTTTGAATTTCGGATTCGTTAAATCAATATTTGCTCATTTTAATTTTCGTATTCGTTAGTCGATACGAAAATCAAATTCCCTAAGTATTTTCTTTTATTTATTTTCGTTACGACGATACGAGTTCATTTTGTTCCACAAAAATTAATTTTCGTATTTTCACGGTAGTTTACAGACTGCAAATAGGTACCCAGTTCAGGCCTTTCAGCATTAAAATAAGCCTTAAATATCAGTACTGAATGCACAAATTGTGTACAGCACGATTTCTAGCTAACGCTTGCCTGTTTTGATCGTTGAAACGCAATTCTTCTTCATTCTTATATTGCACATACATACGTACATTGCAGGTACCTATGTAGTACCTATGCGCTTTGAACCAGCAGATTGTCCCTAAGTGGACAGTCAACCGTTGTGTGTGTAAAATAGTGACTCAAGAAAGTGTGTATGGTTGGAGTAGACAGTGACAGTACTTGCACCAAGATGAACAACTTCCCTGTGTTAACTAAGTTTAAAATGCTTTCTACAATACTTGTTCAAAAAGCCCAAAAATGCTTTAGACATTGTATTGTTACAGTGAAAATGCTTTTGTATGTTTAGAATCCATTAAATTGCGAATAATTCAGCTGATTTATTGCTAGCCATACGTGAAACGTAACTTAAAATTCGTAACGAAAATTAATTTTCGTATTAGCTGTATTTAATTTTCGTATTCGTTTAATTTTCGTTTCTATATTTCTCTAATTTTCGTATTCGTATTCGATACGAAATCTAAAAATCCTTGATTTAATTTTCGTACTATTATGAAACAAGAAATTGGAGGTTTTCCTGCTCATCAAAATTCTCTGCATGATTGTACGAGTCTGAATGACGGTGAATACAGTATCCGTGCTTGTCAGGTCGTAAATTTAATGAAACGCGGTCCCCATAAATAGGGAGATCACTACTTGCGCCGATTAGTGTTTTGAGTGTGTTCATTTTTGGCCATTTTTTTGTTCTAAAAGGGCCACCGTCCTTGGACTTCTACGAATATTGTTATGTTTATGCTTAATCGATAGGAAATCGTCATATCTACCAATTTGCCCGTGGGCAGACATATCTGTCGGCGGACTCGAATGCTACAATTGTTTTAGTAAGTGGGGGTTCCGGGGGAAAACGGCCGATAGTCGATGAAGTAAGGCGATATAAAGAACGCGTAATCTGAGATGGCATGCAGTAATTGGTTGTGGATGCGCTGGTGCATAAAACAATAATGTACAAGTCAAAATTAGTTGTTTGGTACCGGATTTGGTTATATTTGTTAAAGATTTACAATTTGGGTGCGCACGTTTTACAGGATTTGTTCGAGACCAAAAAAACGTATCTAAGGTAAAGCTGAAGCATAGCAAGCAGTAATTAGATGTTGATGTGTAAAATAATAATCAGGAGATCGTCAGCAGTCGTTTGAAACCACTTTTAAAATTCTGTGTTCAAAATTTGAAATTCCAGTGATCTCCCCACCCAACGGAGAACGATCGCAAATTGCTGTCTCCCTGAAGCCATTCCAAAGTGCGGACTAGAATAGGAGTAAATCGATTCCCGCCATCTGCTATACGTTTTAAATTTTCGTATTAGTACGAAAATTAATTTTCGTGCCCATCCCTAACTGTACGTAGTTCTCGCACAAGTGATTTTGCAAGATATTTCGGCGATTTTAGTTCTCCCGGAACGGGCCGGGCCGTCCGGCGCCAAATGTCAGCCGGGCGTAGTAGAAATTTGATATTCCAGGCCAGGTTGCGAAAAGAGACACCCCGCACAGGGCTCTAATTTTGACACAATAAGTAATGGATTATTTCGTTTCTCTTATTTTTGACAGATTTTTTCTTTCTACTGTACCTTTACCAGAAAGGATAATAACTGCGTCGATGGCTTTTTCACTGAATTGTGGTAAATGATAGATTTTCGAATTTTTTTCTTCATTTTCTTAAAAATCGAAAAATCTTTTAAAAACAAACTGTTTCTAGATACGGGAGAATCTAGAAGAATAACTAGAAGAATCTAAGAACTATTGTCCCAAAATTTCTGATTTTAATGCAGAAATTTTTGCAAATTCGGGAGGGGGGTTGGAAAAAAGTGACGTCATTTTTTCGCTTTTAGAGGGGGGGGTTGGAAAATGATGACAACCGATGACAAGGGGGAGGCGTGGGTGGAAAAATGGCCAAAAATCGATGACGTCATTTTTGCACGGCCCCTAGCGCTATAAAAAATTTTTTTAATTGTAATTGAGATTCGCATAATTCGCCCGTTTTTAGTTTCAATTCAATTAATTTAATTTAATTGTAATTAAAAAGTTGGGCCATAATCTAATTGTAATTTAATTGAAATTCACCTGAAATTTCAATTATATTTTCAATTATTTTCTGTGTTGAGAATGTAAGGAAACACGTAAGTATTAGAGGCGCTAATGACTTTAAACAAAAACCTATTTAGGCTTTGTCGCCACTTTCATACTGACCTCACTTTGTTTGCAATGTTTTTACGCTCTGCTTTTCATTTCATAGTTCAAATGTTAAAACAGTGATTTTTGGATGTATGGTGGGTTTACCCCGTTTTCAGAACGCGATGTTGGTCAAAAATGCTCAAAACATTTAGATTGTTTGTGTACCGGTATTGAAATGAACTACCTGTAAATTTTCTCCCAGAATGCCATTTTAGTGGGTACATTTTTAAAATTTTCTCACCAAGGTTGGCCCAACCAGGTGGCTCCAAGCTTTTACAAGGACATTATTTGAAGTCCAAGCTATGTCACTGTATTTTAACAGCAAAAACACGACAATGTTCAAAATATTGTAAAAAAAATAATTGAAAAGCATGCAATAATTGAAATTTTCCACAGTTCCATAATTTAATTGAAAATATAATTGTAATTGAAAATAATGGAAAACAATTTCAATTAATTTAATATAATTGAAATTAAAAACTGAGTCCATAATTTAATTGTAATTGAATTGAAATTCAAATTCCATAATTTTACATCACTACTGACCTGGCAAATACGTAAATCCTTACCCTTGAACCTGGAAAATTCAGTGTTTCTACTTCGCAAAACATTTTCAGGACATACCGAATAAATACCGGTATACCAATATTTTTCAGCTGAATTTTACACCATTCGCTCATCTAATGGAATCGTTTCAGCAAAAGAAAGGCAATCAACATTCATCCAAAGGCTTGCGACTTTGCACACTGGGAATATAGAACAAAATAAAGAAGCTCAATTACTGTAGCGAGCAAATACAGCCAAAACAACAGTCTGTCAATCACTCGAGCGGCTATGCGCCATTCGGCGCTCACTTCTTCGCTCTCAGACTCGGCTTCATGTCTGTTAGACATGTTCTGAAGTGTCTTCAGAATCTCTTTCTGCATCTGGTTGGTCTCTTTCTTCCTTTCCCACTGACTCTGCAATTTCAAAGCAATTGCGCAGAGTCAATGAGTGCAGTCGCATCAGGGTGTGCAGGTTGTGCGCCTGTTTGCGCCTTCGTTTTTGTTTAACTCGAGAAAATTCCATGTGCAGCAGCGAGCGAAGCTTTTCTATAAACAGGTAGGCTCTCCCGGCCAGTGAAAGTAGATCGTCGATGTTTGGCGTGGGATATGCGTCTTTAATGGTAATGGCGTTGAGCTTCCGATAATCGATACAGAAACGAATTGTACCATCTTTCTTCCGAACTAATAGGACTTAACAGTAGGACTTGCCCAAGGCGATTTAGACGGTCTAACGATTCCTTCCTCTAACATCTGGTCGACTTCTTTATCCTCTACTTCTTGTTGATCAGGAGACAATCGTCGACGTTTTTGCTTGATAGGGAATCCAGTGACTTCAATAGAATGTTCAACGCCAACTGCGCGGCCAGTGGCAAAGCGACGATGAGATGCAAACACTGGTAAGTATCGATGAAGTAATTTTTGTAGCTGGTCCTTCTGTTCTTCAGACAAGTGACTGCTAAAGGTGAGTTTCTTGAGTTCGTCCAACAACCCTGTCTTGTCTTCCTCGACCATTTCAAATTCATACGCCTTGTTGTGGCATTGGGTCGTGGATAAATAAATCTGGCCAAAAATTTTCGATCAGCAACCTTTGTGAAATTTTGTTTCAGCCAAATGGTAGCTGTTTATGGCTACTGTAAATTACGTTAGCTATATATGGCTAATTAGCTGTAAATGACTAATTAGCCGTAAATGGCTAATTAGCTATATATAGCTATCGGAAATCATTCCGGTAGCCATGTATGGCTAATTAGCCATAAATAGCTAATTAGCTATATATAGCTAACATAATTTATGGTAGCTATAAATAGCTATCATTTGACTGAAACAAACTTTAAAAAAGTTGGTGATGTTAATTTTAGGCCAGAACGGGTCGTGGCATCGGTTCGTGGCATCGGGTCGTGGATAAATAAATCTGGCCAAAAATTTTCGATCAGCAACCTTTGAAATTTGGTTTCAGCCAAACGGTAGCTATTTATGGCTACTGTAAATTACGTTAGCTATATATGGCTAATTAGCTGTAAATGACTAATTAGCCGTAAATGGCTAATTAGCTATATATAGCTATCGGAAATCATTCCGTAGCCATGTAAGGCTAATTACCCATAAATAGCTAATTAGCTATATATAGCTAACGTAATTTATGGTAGCTATAAATAGCTATCATTTGACCGAAACAAACTTTAAAAAGGTTGGTGTTGGAAATTTTAGGCCAGAACGGGTCGTAGCATTGGGTCGTGGATAAATAAATATGGCCAAAAAATTTCGATCAGCACCCTTTTGAAATTTCGTTTCTGCCAAATGGTAGCTATTTATGGCTATAAAAATTCTAAAAAGTTGGCGATGGAAATTTTAAGCCAGAACGGGTGGCGGATAAACATACACGTAGTTGGGGGGAATGGGGGTATCACCCCAGGCACGATTTTCGGAGAAAATTCCACCAGCCGGATTCTGGGGGGGATTTTTTTGAAGCCCTATTTTGTGATTTCAAAAGCCATAAATAGCGTTCCAGAACCCAAATTTGTGTTTCTGAAACCCAAAATACGGTTCCGGAACCATAATTTGGGGTTCAAAAGCCCTAAATAGGGTTCCAGAACCCTATTTTGGGTTTCAAAATCTCTAAAGAAGGTTCCAGAAATGCATTTTAACTGTATTATGTTGAATAAAATGGGTTTTTTGCACGTTTTAAACCAAATTGGCTTCTTTGGACAAATTGGCTTAAATAAAAAATAAGGTTTTTTGCATGTTTTGTTGAAACAAACATAGTGTAGTGTTTCAAACCATACATGGGCCGCAGGGGGTAACGGGGTTTACCCCCTCCCCTCGCCGACCAATACCATCCCACGGCCGGCCATACCGCCCCCCGCGACTCCCCCTCCCGGAGGGAGAAAATTTTCGCTTATTTAAGGCAAAATAGGCGTTTTTTTACTTTTTTCCGGGAGCCCCCCCCCCCCCCCCGAGATCTCCAGACCCCCTCCAGATTTTTCCTCCCCGATGTGTGTTTCAAACGGCATTTTTGCACTTCAGACAGCATTTTCAAACGCTTTTTAGTCATCAAAACCCTGTTTTGAGCCCAAAAAAGGTCGCTGAAACCCACTTTTGGACACCAAAAAAGGTCGCTGAAACCCCCTTTTGGCATAGTGTTTCTGGCCAGTGCCCAGGTGTGATAAGCGAATGTCCATCCCGCATGGTCGGCGCCTATGTGAACAGGCCGCAAGTAAGTGAGAGCCAGGGACGATGACATCTGGCCGGCACATACTGTATAGACCGATACGAGGTGGCTGTCGGCCCATTCCAACTTCCATGGACCGGGAACGACAGACAGAAGAGCAGTGGACGGCAGCAAAAGCCTGAAAAAAGAAAGCCATGAACAAACACGCTCTGCATGCCGTTTGGAACGAATAGGCCTTGGTCGGCAAGTAGGACGGCTATTGTCAAGACTCACAGCCTTTATATAAAGTACCCGCCAACCCAGGGAGTGAGTCAGGGGATTTTCTAGCCAAAAGTTTCAGTATCAGTTGATTAGCGCAAAAAAGGGCTTTCTAAAACTAGTCATTGCCAATCAGACAAGCCACGTACACTGTACCTACAGTAGTACAAAGTTACAGTTTCAACGCACCTACTGTATATTCTGTGCAATGTTGCGCTTCCTGAGGTCCCCAGCACACCGACCGGGTCGTCCATCAGCGGCGTGGCGCGTCAGCTGTCGTCTGCAGCGGTTGGTTCATTCAATTGTTTTTGTTAGCTGTATATAGCCTTCTATAGCTATATATAGCTATCGAATCTGATAGCTATATATAGCCAGTGCTTAAAGCAGCCTTTTTGAAGAACAGAAACGGCTATCGTTTTAGTAGGCTATATATAGCTAACGAACGACCTGAAAAACACAGTTTTTAATGGACAGCTATACATATACAATTAGTCATATATAGCTACTAATTCACTTTGGTAGCTATATTTGGGAGCGGGACTGTAGGCTGCAACACGGACCTTTTTCCGTCACCCACGGAAAATGGTACTCAGTTCGTGGTTTGTACTGTAATTAGCCATAAACAGCTAATTAGCTATTTATGGCTAATTAGCTATAAATGGCTACAGAAATGATTTCGGTAGCTATATATAGCTAATTAGCGATAAATAGCTAATTAGCTGTTTATGGCTAATTACAGTACAAACCACGAACTGAGTACCATTTTCCGTGGGTGACGGAAAAAGGTCCGTGTTGCAGCCTACTGTATCTTTACTGCCTGGCAGTCCGTGGGTGCTAAGCGATAAGACAGCTGCTAGGCCGTCCTAGAGGGCATAGTCCGTGGGTGAGCTGTGCGGGTCCGTGGGTTGTTCGTGGGAGTCCGTGACCTACCAAGCGGCCGTTGCGTCTAGTAGGTAACAATAGGGTCAAGCAGAAGCAGAGCTCAATTATCTGTTTACTCAAATTACGTGGCGCCTGCAGTAAGTAGCAGAGGCAATATCAGGTCACGGCAGTTTGTTATACGCCTTCGTGCTTTGAATCTACCTAAAAAACTGCTTGCGCCAATTCGAGTCAACTGTTTGGCATATCTGCTGCTTAACTATGTAGTGCTGCACGAGTGTATGGCGTTAGGAGTAGCCGAGTGCTCGGCAGACGTAAATATAAGTGTGGCAAACACAATTTTCTCACCCGTAATAACTGATCTTCAGCCAGCCAACTTTGCTTCAAAACAACAGATTTAGTATTAGGGTAAACTTTTTTAGTCTTCCTACGACTAGCTTAGCTATTAATTGTTCTGTTCCGCCTCTGGTCTACTAGAATTTTCCCACAATAAATAAACGCACAGTTTTGCGCGGTCATTTGCTGCCTTCACTTTAAGCTGAGCCATTTTTTGCTCATACATACAATATAGAGGTAGCCGCTCAGCCGGTTGGACAGTAGCATAGAATAGGTTTGCCCCTAAAGGTGGGTTCACATAGTCGGTCGGCGTCGGCAACGCGGCAACTCGGGAAATCGACCCCAATTTGAGTACACACATAAGCATGCAGCAGTTCACATAGTCTGTAGTGCGTCTGGAGCCGTTCCAGACGGCTAAAGACTTGCCGATGATTTGGCCAAATCCCAAATCGCCACGACGCGATTTACAACCTTTTATGGCCGCCAAGCGTTCCCGACCAATTAAACGGTGCGCTGAGCATGCTTGCATCTCCTACAAGCTATATTTCATGCTAGGAAAAAATTTTGAAAAAAAAAATTTCGAAATGAACTTTTCATAAAAAAAGCTTTTTTTGGCTTTCAAAAAAAAATATTTTTTTACAACTCTACGACCAATTGAACATTCGACAAGCTGATCATTCGACGAGATGTTAGTCGACCAAATGTAGTCGACCAGTTGATTTTCGACGAGTTGGATTCGACGAGTTGATCGTATCCCCCCAGGTTAGGGCTAAACCCGGGTTAGATTTTAGCTTCAAGAATACGGGTTAGAAGGTCGGGTTTAGCAACCCAGGGTTTGGCTGATTAACCCAGGGTTAATAGTGCTCTAACCCAGGGTTAGAGTTAACCCTAGTTCCAGAATACGGCCCCGGGAAGGGGGCGGGGAGGGGTATGGCCGGCGAGGGGGAGGGTAAACCCACCGCGGCCCATGTGTGCTTATGCCTATCAGTCAACGAAAGTCGTACTAGGTCATGGAAAAGTTAGGAAATTCTCTCTTACAAAAGCTATAGCCAGACATACGAAAAGCGAAATGGGGCAGTGAAAGAAGGGCAAACGTCCGAGATGACGATATCAGGGGTCACGAAATGGACCGTGCAGGTCTGATCGTAGGGCTGTACATCGTACGGCCCCCCGCCACATCGGATCGGATCGGATCGGGGCATACATGTACTAGAGGGGGTACCCCTAGCTAGAAAGGCCAAACCCGCTCCCCCCGAGAGAATTTTACGGAATCCCCGCCCGAAAAATGCAAGTAGTAGTAGCAGTTTCAGTACTAACAAACCGGCTCAGAAATAACAAATTTTTAGCTTAAGATTCGCTTGAAAAGCCCTTGGAAACCGAATTTGCCGTTTTCGCTGCTGATGTTTAAAAGAAATCGGTGGTTTTGGAAGCCATTTTATCGTTTCTTGTTTATCTTTAGCTCTAAAACGCTATTTGTCAGCTTAAAATAGCGATTTTTAGCCTCCTTACTGAGAGAAACGTGCTAAAAACGCATTTCCAGGCGTTTTGGAGCTGGTTGAAAATTTTGGATCCCCTCTGGGCGAACCCCCTGGACCCCCACCTAACGGAAAACCCCCTCGCTCCACGCCGGCGGGACCTATTACATGTATGGAATTGGGTCTTCGCTAACTCCCCTCTCAGAGAATGCGCTACCCCTGCCTAGCCGACTCTCCCCAGCTCAGGATTTTTATGTAAGTTAGAGTTGAGGATAGCCTATTTGAACCTGCTCTCTGCTCAGTATTTTGAACTTGTGCTGCTGGCGAAACGCTTCATACTAATCAGAGTGCTGCTCAAAATACAGTGTACTTATGACTGGCTGTTTGAGGGTGAGACGTCGTACGTATATGCATAAGGCCAACTACAGTCCCGCTCTCAAAGAGCTCGACCAACAGCCAATATTGGCCAATATCGCCAACGAAGCCAACAGGCGCGCTGGGTCACCAACAGGACCCACAAATGACCCACACCAACAACAAAACGACAACACCGCCGCCAACAGACCGCCGGCCATTGGGGCATTGCGCGCGGCTGCCACTGAGGTCTACTGCACCTGTTACAATTAACTAGCAAAACTTTCACACAAATTTAAGCACGTTTTACGACATTGTAGGGCCACCGTTATTTCAAGAAAACGGCCGCCGGTCAGTGCTTAGAAAGCAGTGCGCGCAATTTTTTAGGTAAACCGGCCGCCGGTCAGTGTTTAGAAAACAGTGCGCGCAATTTTATTAGGTAAACCGGCCGCCGGTCAGTGCTTAGAAAACAGTGCGCGCAATTTTTTAGGTAAAACGGCCGCCGGTCAGTGCTTAGAAAACAGTGCGCGCAATTTTATTAGGTAAACCGGCCGCCGGTCAGTGCTTAGAATGCAATGCAATCAATTGCGGGCATTCCCACAGCTCGTGGCCACCGGCCGGCCGCGCACGGCGCGCGCGTGCAGTAATTTATTAGCGGCCGGCCGCCTGCAGACCAAGCGCGCGTAGTTCAAACAGGGTAAGGATTCGACAGAGAATCAATTGGCAAGTGGCCGCCTAGCAGTGGCATTTTTGACAACAGATTTATACAATACAATGTAAGCGCACCCAACAACATAACAACACATATACAACTGGCAAAGAGCGCCACCACAGTTCGGCAAGGTGCTTTCCGAGCTGAACACCAACTCCTTTCTTTGAGTGTAGGTTGTCGCGTTTGGCTGGGGCCCAAGCTGCCTCCATTGCTTGTGTATTGGCATACGTCAATGGAGCTACGAAGTTCTCTTGATGGTTGACGGTCTCATGCGAGAAATCAGAGGGCCAAGAAGGGTGGCATAGTATCGCTTTTCGACTTCAAAGAACCTGACTTCTTTCGGCGCCTCAAGTGACTTCCACCAAAGTAAGCCAAACACCCACGAACCAGACACAAGCGCGCCGTAGTTCCGCGGCCCAACTTCGTTTTCGTCGATGCCAGTGTCATTCAGTTCAGTTCATCATGTTTTCTCTTTCGACTGCGTCGATCACCTTTTAGCATTCGGCCACGCCGGTACTTGCCAGAACCAGCGAACAAGGACTCAATAATTTGAACCAGATTGCCTTCACCTCCCATTTTTGGTGCTCGATCTAACAAAATCCAGCACACATCTCTGCAGAGACCGTACCATGACGCGACTGTGTTTACATGCACATCTGCCTAAAAGCGCTACAGTATACATACTATGTATCATCATCTTAGTTCGGTCACCTTAGTTGCAGCTGTTCCTTGAGGAATGTTCTTGGTCAAACATCTTACAATTAGAATGATTTTGGCCAGTGACAAGCGGTTCGAGTTTCTTTTTAGAGTCGAGAAGGAGAAGAACTCTGACCCGTCTCGGACACACTTACGGGTTTGGCAGCCGCCTCTCTTTGTGCACCTCCACCATAACCCGGTTGCTCCCGGCCGAGCCTTTGGTCCCGACATCTCCAGATTGCATTTGGAGCACGTCATTTTCGATGCCAGCAAGTTGAACTGCATTGCCTTTGCTTTTCGGCCGGGTCAATAAACCGGTTCTGCAGCTATCATGCCACTGCTAGGCGGCCACTTGCCAATTGATTCTCTGTCAAAACCTTACCCTGTTTGAACTACGCGCGCTTGGTCTGCAGGCGGCCGGCCGCTAATTAATTACTGCACGCGCGCGCCGTGCTGCGGCCGGCCGGTGGCCACGAGCTGTGGGAATGCCTCAATTGCGTGCCCTCAACGCGAACCACATTGGTAACAGAGCCTAAAGAGTAGGGACCAATAAGACCAAGTAGCGGCCAACAGTCAGATCGGCCTACACACCAACAGCAATTAACGCCGAGCCGGCACCCCATAAACACGGCCAACAATCGCGTGCAAAGAATGCCTGGTTGTTGGCCCAATTCTCGTCCAATTCTAGCAGTTGGTCGAGCTGTTTGAGAGCGGGACTGTATATGTTGCTGGCAATAACTAACAAAACTATGCCCATATGACGGGCTACACCACACAACACTGGCTAAGAGTGACTGAGCGTCTACAGTAGGTGTTCTGCTTTTGCTTTTGAATTCCCGGAGAACAGCAAAAACAGAAGTCCTAAAGGTTAAAACTTTAATCACCAAGTAGAGTCGAAAACAACGGATAAGGACAAGTTTTAGAGACAGAATGATAGTAATTAGTGAATCACATGACGCAACAGCTGGATTTCAGCACGGCGTTTTGGACGTCAGCGTACGACCGCCCCGTCTCTAACCAGGCCAGCTGTTTCTTCAGTCCCTTGCCCAACGGCGTGAACTCCTTTCGCGCTCGCAGCCCGTAATTGCAGCGACATTTTATGATCTGAGTTTGTCCACCAGCTAAGCAACTACTTTTTATACTCTGTACAGGATCCGATGCATCAAACATACGTGAAATCACTTGTACTCGCATCACATACGGGAATCCATGCGGCAGAAAGTCAAGGTGTTGCGCGGCGAGTAAGAACTGCTTATCGGCAGCCATGAACACAGACTTCACGCTTGAGTGACTCAGCTAAAACAATAAATCAAAATGAGTAGATAAATCAACGGAAAAGTTTACAAATCGATATCTCTGGCACAATAGGGCGACAGCACTCTTCTGTTCGTCGGGGTGCACACACTGTTTCAACAGGAGACGGCGCTTACTCTTCGAGACAAGAAAACCTTGCTGAGCCATTTTACACAAGTGCCACACAAACACAGGCCGGAAGTAAAAACAAACTATTGATGCAAATTTCGTTCTTGCAGTAATGACTGACTGCTTTCCAATCCAGAAGGCAATGGTACCACACATACATGTAACAGGTCATCCGCCGAAGGGGGGAGGGGGGGGTCGGGGGGGTCTGAGCAAAAATTTTGGGAGGGGGGGTCGGGCACTAAAAAACGCTGAAAAATCGAAAAAATCGCAGTTTTTGGGCTAAAAATCGTCAAAAATCGCAAATTTGGGCTGAAATACAGCTAAAAAGTGCTGTTTTACAGGCGATTTTGACCAATTTTTGTGTCTGAATGAAATAGAGATGCGCACGGGCCGGGCTGGCCCGGCCCGGCCCGGCCCGGCCCGGCGGGCCGGGCCGAGGGCACTTTTGGGCCCGCCGGGCCGGGCCGGGCCGGCTGGTCGGCCCGGGGTGGCCCGAATTTCTAATTTTTTCTTTCTAATTCTGACAAATTAATGAATTTTCGACTTCGTTTTCTTCAATTTTGTTACAAAAATAACGTTTATATCAGTTAAAGATAAAAAATGAGCCTGAATACGGAAAAATTGCAAAAAAGAGCGAAAAAAGTGCTAAATTTGGCTCATTTGAACCCAGCCGATTATTTTACCGAAAAAAAACGGGCCGGGCCGGGCCGGGCCGGGCCGAGTGGCAAACGGGCCGGGCCGGGCCGGGCCACAAAATTTGGAAAACGGGCCGGGCCGGGCCGAAAATTTCGGCCCGAGCGCATCCCTAGTCTGAAATTGCAAAAAATCGCAAAAATTTGCTAAAAAATTACTTGCCACAAAAATCGGAGGGGGGGTCGGAAAAATCGTCTCGGGGGGGTCCCCATCCGGGGGGGCTGGCCTAAGTCGGGGGGGCAGACCCCCCTGTTACATGGATGGTACCACAGATCATACATGTAACAGGGGGGCCCGCCCCCATCCGACCTAGGCCAGACCCCCGGATGGGAATTTAAAACAATGAGCCCCTCGCATGACAGGACCGAATGTTATCACTTTTCGTGCTGGGACCCTAACCGGGAAGACTTGTCATTGGTAAGAAATGCGCCAAATTCAAATCACTCAAGTACTGGCACCTTCTACTGAACCTAAATCGTCTTCATCCTCAAGGCCACCTCTGCCATTCGCTGCCTTCCAGATCGTACCGGAACCACTTCGATCATCCAGCCCGCCACTCACGATCATCGCCGAAGTACTATCCCGGGAATCGGCCGATTTGGAGTGGAAGAAGGTGAAGCTGCCGATTTTCCTTCAGCTTTCCACGATTCCCACTCTTCTAGCTTCTATACTTCTTCAACAAGCTCTCTCCTTCCAGCCACACCACTTTGATCTACTTCAAATCGTCCCGCCGAAGTACTATCCCGAATTCGGCCGATTTTCCTTCAGCTTTCCACGTTTCCCACTCTTCTAGCTTCTGTACTTCTTTGACATGCTTTCTCCTTCGAGGCACACCACTTCGATCCACTTCAAATCGCGCCGCCAAAGTGCTATCCCGAGAATCGGCCGATTCGGAGTGGAAGAAGGTGAAGCTTCCGATTTTCCTTCAGCTTTCCATTGTTTTAAATTTTAAATCGGCCGATTCTCGGGATAGCAATTTGGCGAAGATCGATGAGATGCGAATCGTGAGTGGCGGGCTGGATGATCGACGTCAACACGCCAGGTGACTGTCAGGTATGCTCAGCTGGGTATATACTGGGTGTCTCAAAAAATGATCACATTTCTTTTTTCTGCCGTTCCCGCAAATTTTGACCAAATAGGCTGAAATTTGCACTATAGGTGCCAAAATTCGGGGAATTTTACGTGTTGAAGTTTGGAGCACTACGCCTGACTCATTCTCGAGAAATTTCAAAAAAAAGTAAAATTTGGTAATTTCAATACCAAAAGCCGGTCACCGAAAAAACGTTACATTACATTATCGCCTAAACTCTAACGATAGCGTTGGAGCTCATGCATCAACTTTTTACACACGAATTAATCGATTTCCAAAAACTTCCGAAATTTGAGGGGCCTACCATTGTTTTCAATTTAAAAAAACACGTTGTAAATGCTACTCTCGCTTTAGTTCAACACGAAGCTACGTATTACAGTCAGGGAAATAACAGCATACAGTATATAGCACCTACACCAAATATAGAACCGATGCATCCGTTAAACTTCTCGGTACCGCATTTGCTATCGGTTCCATAATTGTTATTTCTCTGACTGTAATACGCAGCTTCCTTCGTGTTGTACTAATTAGTTAATTAAATACTAAATTAGTGCTTCTCACTTTGCTTCAGTTTGATTACTTGCGTAGAGACGCAAGCATACTCTACCACACTGCCATAAATGTTAATCGGTTACCTGTGGTTATTCCTTTAATTCGAATACCGATAAAAACGGTCTACTCTGGCTCTAAAATATTTCCATAAGACACCGTCCTACAAAAGTAAACATACCGACAATCAGACATGGGCAAAGGGCGGGGGCTGAGGGAGTTGCTCTGACCTACCCCCTGCAGGAATTTTTTTAGGAAGAATCTTGTATAGATAATTATGATATATCTATGCCTACATTAGGTGTAAATGAGCTCAACATAGCTTATTTTAACCAATTTTAGCGGAAAATAAGCCTAAAAACATTGATTTTAGTAAAAAATTGGACTTTTTCACTTGCCATCCCCTCAACCCCCTCAGCCGCCGCTACCCCCTCAGGATTCGAAAACTTACCACACCCTCAGCCGAAATGCTAGCCCATGTCTGCCGACAACACTATGCAAAAGCACGTTAAGTCAACACTCTGCATAATCCGCTCTCTCTATTAAACCAGCAAAACGAATCTCTATTGATTTCACGGCGTTAGGTCTGAATTAACACAAATACAAAAAGCAACAAAGAACGCATTTCACCGCCAATTACAGGGTTCGAGTGGGTTTTGAAAGACAGAATCCCCGACTTTGTCATGACCAAATATAAACATTGCTTGACTCGATGAGTACTTGTGTTAGACCAAAACTTAAGAGTCGTTCTCTGGTCACATCGAGTTTCAGTATTCAGACCCAAAATTGAAACTTTGAGCTAGAGAGCTGTAAGTTGGCACACTAATACATACTTATGAGTTATCTTTCAGCTGCAAAGGATTAGTAGATCTGACGCTGCTGTCCTGAGATATAGCCTTCCGAAAATCGGTCCGCTTAACTATGGGACCAAAATTTCAAACTCGAATTGCTCGCTTCATACTCGGAATTTGGACCTAAAAATTGGGGGTTTTAGAGTACTTTTAGACTGCTTTATGAAACTGTTGTCAAATTTTCGTTTTCAGAAAAAAAATTTTTTTTCGCCCCCTTTGCGCCCCCCTAGCTCGTCTGGAACCCCCCCAACCCAGTTTTTTTTATTTCAGAAAAATGTTGCGCTACCAATTACCTACCGTTTGGTGTGAAGCATTGTTTGCCCAGACCCGTGGAGCGTGAGAAAATTGAGGTCAAACATGTCCCGGTCGCATAATTTTCGCACTTTTCTTAGGTCAAATATTTCCAAGTCTTGGTTTTCCACCTACTAGTAGGAATTGGGACTTAAAAATTGGGGGTTTTAGAGTACTTTTAGACTGCTTTAAGAAACTTTTGTCAAATTTTCGTTTTCAGAAAAAAAAATATTTTTTTCGCCCCATTTGCGCCCCCTAGCTCGTCTGGAACCCCCCAACCCAGTTTTTTTTTATTTCACAAAAATGTTGCGCTACCAATTACCTACCGTTTGGTGTGAAGCATTGTTTGCCCAGACCCGTGGAGCGTGAGAAAATTGAGGTCAAACATGTCCCGGTCGCAAAATTTTCGCACTTTTCTTAGGTCAAATATTTCCAAGTCTTGGTTTTCCACCTACTAGTAGGAATTGGGACTTAAAAATTGGGGGTTTTAGAGTACTTTTAGACTGCTTTAAGAAACTTTTGTCAAATTTTCGTTTTCAGAAAAAAAATATTTTTTCGCCCCCTTTGCGCCCCCCTAGCTCGTCTGGAACCCCCAACCCAGTTTTTTTTATTTCAGAAAAATGTTGCGCTACCAATTACCTACTGTTTGGTGTGAAGCATTCTTTGCCCAGACCCGTGGAGCGTGAGAAAATCGAAGTCAAACATGTCCCGGTCGCAAAATTTTCGCACTTTTCTAAGGTCAAATATTTCCAAGTCCGGTTTTCCACCTACTAGTACGAATTCGGACCTAAAAATTGGGGATTTTAGAGTACTATTAGACTGCTTTAAGAAACTTTCGTCAAATTTTCGTTTTCAGAAAAAAAATTTTTTTTCGCCCCTTTGCGCTCCCCTAGCTCGTTTGGAACCCCCCAACCCAGTTTTTTTTATTTCAGAAAAATGTTGCGCTATCAATTACCTACCCTTCGGTGTGAAGCATTGTTTGCCTAGACCCGTGGAGCGTGAGAAAATTGAGGTCAAACATGTCCCAGTCGCAAAATTTTGCGCACTTTTCTCAGGTCAAATATTTCCAAGTCCGGTTTTCTACCTACTAGTACGAATTGGGACTTAAAAATTGTGTGTTTTAGAGTACTTTTAGACTGCGTTAACAAACGTTTGTGAAATTTTCGTTTTCAGAAAAAAAAATTTTGGGGTTTGGGGGGTTCCAGACGAGCTGGGGGCGCAAAAGCGGCGAAAAAATTTTTTTTCTGAAAACGAAAATTTGACAAAAGTTTCTTAAAGCAGTCTAAAAGTACTCTAAAACCCCCAATTTTTAAGTCCCAATTCCTACTAGTAGGTGGAAAACCAAGACTTGGAAATATTTGACCTAAGAAAAGTGCGAAAATTTTGCGACCGGGACATGTTTGACCTCAATTTTCTCACGCTCCACGGGTCTGGGCAAACAATGCTTCACACCAAACGGTAGGTAATTGGTAGCGCAACATTTTTCTGAAATAAAAAAAACTGGGTTGGGGGGGTTCCAGACGAGCAAGGGGGGCGCAAAGGGGGCGAAAACAATTTTTTTTCTGAAAACGAAAAATTTGACAAAAGTTTCTTAAAGCAGTCTAAAAGTACTCTAAAACCCCCAATTTTTAAGTCCCAATTCCTACTAGTAGGTGGAAAACCAAGACTTGGAAATATTTGACCTGAGAAAAGTGCGAAAATTTTGCGACCGGGGCATGTTTGACCTCAGCTTTCTCACGCTCCACGGGTCTGAGCAAACAATGCTTCACACCAAACGGTAGGTAATTGATAGCGCAACATTTTTCTGAAATAAAAAAAACTGGGTTGGGGGGGGTTCCAGACGAGCTAGGGGGCGCAAAGGGGGCGAAAAAAAAATTTTTTTCTGAAAACGAAAATTTGACAAAAGTTTCTTAAAGCAGTCTAAAAGTACTCTAAAACCCCCAATTGTTAGGTCCGAATTCCGAGTACGAAGCGAGAAATTCGAGTTTGAAGTTTTGGTCCCATAGTTAAGCGGACCGATTTTCGGAAGGCTATATCTCAGGACAGGAGCGTCAGATCCACTAATCCTTTGCAGCTGAAAGATAACTCATTAGTATGTATTAGTGTGCCAACTCGCAGCTCTCTAGCTCAAAATTTCAATTTTGGGTCTGAATAGGGCAAAGGGGCAAAACGCGATCTGACCAGAGAACGACTCTTAAAACAGCAGCAGAAAGTTTTGTCCAGTTCTACAATATTAATCAGATTTTAGACGAGTTTTCTGCTCATCTGAATAAGAATACAGTGGCACAAAGCACGCTCACTACCAAAGGCTTACACTAACGAAAGCATAATGCTAAAAGTTCTTTTCTGCCGCCATAATTTTCCCTGACTGACATTAAAATTCTGTTTCGCACCGCACGAAACGAACCCTGAATGATTGAACTTGATTAGACAATGCTAATCTTACCACAGAAAAACAATAGGTTGTATTGTACCGAATTGCATAGCTGGTGCCGTTATGGTTTCGGAAGTAACACCCGAGTTGCAGGGAAAGCGGCATTCTGGTTTCGGTTTCCTACTTATAGTTGCTAAGCCTATTATTGCCTATTGCTAGTTTACTATTATTACTTTCTCTTCTCAACCAATTCATGGTTAGCAATGTGCTTTTGGTTTCGGCAAAAACTGAATGCAGTATTAAAGGAAGGCGGTTTTTGACGAACACCTAACATGTGAACACAGAACAGGAAGGAATAGCACGTGCACACACAGAGAGGCATGCAAGAAAGAAAATAAGTTTATGAAGACGGCTGCGAAAAGTAGAGCAGAGAATGGAGCGGCTAGACTACATGGGCAGTGGTGTCACCAAACAATTCGTGCAGCAAATACCTTTTCATCCCAAATCCTACTGTCACAGCGCCACTGCAATACTAGAAGTGCCTATGTGGGTCGACAGATCCGTATGGTATTGCGAAAATTGCAAAGCACCGGTCAATTCACCAACATCAACCAAATCCTAAGAATGTGCCGGTCTTTGCTAAGCGATCCAAGAGATCCTTATCCCCAAGGCATCCCGAGATCGTTGCGTATCCCGTCTGTGCTCCTTCGAGCACTAAAAATACACTCAATTAGCCCATCAACATTTTGGTTTTATTCTTCGATTTTGAACGTGCCAATAATTCATTGTACCCCCACAGCGTCTACCAGAAATTGTGTCACTATTGATTTCAAATTCTAACAATAAACACAAGACAACATCGAAACATGGCAAAAATTACTCTAAGCAGAGCCGATGGGCCATCGGGCGTCCCAACAAACAGGGCGGTCCGTCCAGATAAAACATGTGTCTGTAAATCAAGCGAGTGCCGGCACAGCAAAACACCAGCCTGTCCAGCTCTAAACAGAGTCGACACGCTAAACTAAGCCTCCACAGTACTGTTATTTTACTAGTGGATTTTTATTTTACTATTTACTAAATTTACTATTAATTCAGCCCTTCAATTTAATTTTTATTTTTGTTTTACTACCAAGCAGCTCCGATTTTACTAATTTTTGTTTTACTAATAATTTTACTAATTTTACTACTATTTTACTACGATTTTACTAGTTATTGCCTGCAAATTTTGCATCAATGATGCCAAGATCTTACAAATATTTGATGTTAGTGCCAAATACTTGCTGAATATGGTCGACGATACGAAGTTTTCCAAAATTTAAAGGCAAAAATGTGTGAAAGTTGGCTGACGAAAGTACACCCACACTTCTTTTAGTGCCAAATTGATCAAGATTTTGGCTGAAAATAGCCGGAAACTAGTAAAATAGTAGTAAAATTTCCATTTTACTATTGACGGTCTTTGTAAAATTAATTTAATTTTTACTTTACTATTGGCTCTTAATTTTACTTTTTACTATTATTTTACTACTAGTAAAATACCACTAGTATTACAGTCAGGCACTTAACGCCGTTTATGGTACCGACACCATATAAGGTGCCGGTACCATATATGGTACCGGTACCGAGGGTAGTGGTACCATATATGGTACCCCCACGTTCGGGGCATGTGGTGGCACCATATATGGTACCGGAACCATATATGGTGACTGAACCATATATGGTGCCGGCACCATATATGGTACCGGTACCATATATGTTACCACCACTCCACTTATTCGAAGAGGTACCATATTTAGTGCCGGTACCATATATGGTACCACCACGCTCGGGGACTGTGGTGGTACCATATATGGTACCGGTACCATTTATGGTGCCGGCACCTTATATGGTACCGGTACCATATATGGTACCGGGACCATATATGGTACCCCTACCTTCGAGCACTGTGGTGGTACCATATATGGTGCCGGTACCATATATGGTGACGGTACCATATATGGTACCGGTACCATATATGGTACCGGCACCATATATGGTACCCCTACCTTCGAGCACTGTGGTGGTACCATATATGGTGCCGGTACCATATAAGGTGCCGGTACCATATATGGTGCCGGTACCATATATGGTACCCCTACCTTGAGGCACTTGATTTTCTGTCATTAAACTCAATTTTTAAACGAAAGAAAGGTGAAAAAGTTAGGCATGTTGTAAGTCTGAATTTCGATTAGTAAGCGATAAATTCAATTTGGGAATTTTTGGTCCCGTACATAGTCAAGCATGCCCATTTTCAGAGGGCTGAGGACTCTTCAGTCATGACTGAAGTGTCTAGTACAGTAAACCTTTGTAGCTCAAACAAAAATGAAACGTGTTAAATTTATTTACAGACGATTCTGAACGTTTTTGGAGACGTTTTCTTTTCGATTCCAACTCACAACCCTGCGATCTTTTCCGGCGCTCAACCAACTTCCCCACCCTTCTCTGAACTTTGTAGTTTATGGTTGGCCTCTTACATTGTCTTACGAAAAAACCAGATTCGGCTGATCGAATGCATGTACCCACCACCCATGCCCATGCCTAACTTTTTCACCTTTCTTTCATTTAAAAATTCGGGTTCTTAAAATACTCTTCAGCCACTTTTGGCGCTCTAACTCTTTTGCAACCCTATAGTGGCATATTTTATTGCAGAATTTCGTAGAGCTATCATTGCTCTACATTTTGGTTAGTGGAACGTTTGCCTATCAGCTTGCGTTTACGAGAAAATTGAGTTTAATGACAGAAAATCAAGTGCGAAATTGGCCTCAACGTAGGGGTACCATATATGGTACTGGTACCATATATGGTACCGGCACCTTATATGGTACCGTCACCATATATGGTACCGGCACCATATATGGTACCACCACAGTGCTCGAAGGTAGGGGTACCATATATGGTGCCGGTACCCTATATGGTACCGGTACCATATAAGGTGCCGGCACCATATATGGTACCGGTACCATATATGGTACCACCACAGTCCCCGAGCGTGGTGGTACCATATATGGGACCGGCACTAAATATGGTACCTCTTCGAATAAGTGGAGTGGTGGTACCACATATGGTACCGGTACCATATATGCTACCCGAACCATATATGGTACCGTCACCATATATGGTGCCGGTACCATATATGGAGCCACCACAGGCCCCGAACGTGGGGGTACCATATATGGTACCGGTACCATATATGGTGACGGTACCATACATGGTGCCGGTACCATATATGGTACCACTACCCTCGGTACCGGTACCATATATGGTACCGGCACCTTATATGGTGTCGGTACCATAAACGGCGTTAAGTGCCTGACTGTATTACTAATTTTTGTTTTACTATACTATAGTAAAATAACAGTACTCCACAGAGTGTTCTGCCTGCCACAAAATCAAAAGAAAGAACGTCCACTTAGTAGTACGCACAGCAAAACATCGGTTACCCATTATCCAGTTGCATTTTCTAACCAAACAGCAGATTAGGTACAGAACACCAACACGGCATAGGAAGGCCAACGGCCACACACACATCGTATCCCACCTTTCTGCCATTCAACTCAGCTACGACTACGACTTCTGGACGCCGACCACTGCGACTCCGGCTGCGACGCGGAGACCGACTTCGACTGAAAGCGCTTTATTACACTGCCACTCAATTGTACTACTACCACTACTGCCGTCCAAACAACTACCTGGCCGATCGCGACTTTCTGGCCGGCGAGTAAGTGGGCGATCCTCTCGGTCTTCCTCTGGGAGAGTTGGAACGCGACCGAGAGTCGCGACCATTGCTCATTGACCCTCGACGGTCCCCGCCCGTGTCTTCCGTCACTCGCACGTACAGTAGCTATATATAGCTACTAATTCACTTTGATAGCTATATATAGCTAATTAGCCACAAATAGCTAATTAGCTATTTATGGCTAATTAGCTTTATATGGCTACAGAAATGATTCCGATAGCTATATATGTAAAGCTAATGAAATAGCGAGATTTGGAAAGTGCATGGGCACTCTAAAACCGAATCCTAAATATGGTCCTAAGCAGAACCGAAGCTGGAAGCGACCAGAGTTGTGTATGGCACGCCAGATAATATACAAGACTTTTATTTACACCTAATAGCATGACTGGGCGCGCAGGCCCTCAACACAGCTAGGCGCCTACATCCTAAACTCTATAGTATGCTTGGCCCCAGATTCTTCTTGAGCGCCGTATCGGTAGATTGACCGGAGCGCCATCTGGTGGTAAGTGGTGGAAGTCTGTGGCTTTACACCTCCCCATCCCAAAGATCAAGCAGTGGGGGAGGTACAGAAGACGGAGCATACAGTCTGAAAGAGACCAGTTCGATGGACCAGTAGACTGGTCTGCAAGTCTTGAAGAATTAGAGCCTTGAAGACTGTGCTCAGCCAGTGAGGCGAGAAGTTCTAAGCAGAACAAAACAGTCCAGGATTGAACACACTGAACAGGGGGCAGCAGGCACCAGCGGCAGCTGGGTATGGGTCACAGTTGCCCAGAAATCCCAGGTCTACCAACAGAACTGAGGGGTACAACACCCAACAGGGAGAGAAGGCCACACAAACGGCCAGACAGGGCCAGACAGACCCGAAAGGGACCAAAACAAGACAGTGACTGGTGAACCTGGGCAACCATACAGAAGCCAGCCAATGGGCGGTATGGTGCCGGAACAGAGCTCAGCCATTGGAGCGGAAGGCTCATAGTCAATAGGGAACGACCGGAATTCCGATTCCGATTCCGATTCCGATCGGAACTGGCAGTTCCGATTCCGATTCCGATTCCGAACTCAGAGGTCTCGGAATTTTTCGGAACTTTTGCTAAATTGTTAGGAAATCAAACACCATTTCTTGCGTATTATTGCGTGTCTTCTTTGCTGTGCAATCGACAATCTGCGTAGTTTAATATAAACCCATAACCTATTGTAATCCCACTAAGGAAAAAATAAATGTTAGCACCACTCCCTTTGTGGAAGCACTGAGTCTGAAGCACTCGGCAGTCTTCAAACGCCTAAAATATTTTGATCAAAGCCAGTGAACGGACGTTTAAAGTGTCAAAACACATTTCTGAAGATGACAGAAGTCACTTGAAGCCTGAAAACTAGAGTGCGAACAATACCTGAAAAACCCAATACCCCAATACCCAATACTTGCGTAGCTGAGCCAAAACTATTTCAGTGAAAAGGTACATTCCAGTGGTGTACACAGGATTTCTTTCACAGGGATTCAAATTTTGAAGAGACTTGGTTGGGCCTTTGTCCAACTAGGGCGAAATATTTTGAAAAATTAGCCTTTAAGAAAGCATTTAGAAGTCGTTCTGGAGGGTAAAATAAGCAGAATTTACAGTTTTAGTCCATACATAATCTACTGTATTACAGTGTTTCTTATTTTCAACGGATTTTTTCTTCTTACTCCACCGGAAAGGGGTGTACCAGACCCGCACCCCCTGGGTACAACACTAATACATTCTGTATCACTAAAATGAGAAATTTCAATTGAATCGAAACGTTTTTCTTAGATAAGAACAGAGAAATTGCACTAATTACTGGTGCACTAATTAGAAAAGCGATAAATAAGAAATCTTAGATAAGAACAGAGAAATTGCACTAATTACTGGTGTATAAGACATTCTTAGCCTTTAGTTTATTAACGCAAAAAACGGCTTTCTATACCTACTGTAGGTGTAATCATCCGTCAACCTTTTCCATATTTTTCAGGTCAGTTTTTCAGTTCAACAGCGATTTTAATAGGTCCTAATTAGTATTGGGGCATAAAAAAACCAATACCCAATACCAATACCTAGAAAACACTCCAATACACCCAATACCCAATACCAGTTCGCACTCTACTGAAAACGTTGAATAATTGTTGTTTTTAATGTATAATTTACGCGCTTTGAATTTTGCCTATTTATGGTTGGCGATTTTAATGCATTGTTATCGTTTGACATGGTGATTTATACTGGATGTTTGCATGGAATTGTAAAGGATGGTTGTGTAAACACTGTTTCTTTGCCAAAAACAGGTTATTCCAAAATTTTAAGCCGATTTTCAAAAAAGTTCCGATTCCGAAAAATTCCGATTCGGAACTGTACTTGAGTTCCGATTCCGATTCCGATTCCGATCGGACCCAAAAATCCGGTTCCGGTCGTTCCCTAATAGTCAATTCGAGTAGGTCCGGAAAACGGTGCAAGCCATCAGTTCAGAATCTGGACAGAACAGGGCTGGCAGACAGAGGTCCAGTTTCAGCTGTAGTTCAAAAGACAGGAAAGTCAATTCAGCCAATAACAGACTTCGTAGAATCGATCTTTTTGGGGCAAACTAGCTCACTTCGCTCACTCAGAAAACAACCAAAGAAATAGGAAATTACAAAAACAGAATCAGATTAATCACTGTTGAAATATGTACTGAAAGAAATGTTAGCAATTTGTGCTTCGCTTACAAATCTGGAGAGACAATACGAACCACAAATGCCTTTGAAATGTTAAGTTAAAATGGAAGTAGTTTTAGTAGTTAAGTTTTGGTAGGTAGCAAAACGTGAAGAATGTAAAAGAGTCCTGAAAACGTAATTAGCAAATCGCGCGCGCCGATTAACAAAGGCGGCGAAACATGACACAGAACAGATGGAAACATGTTTACGAAAAGCGGGTTGAGCAGCCATAGCGGCTGACTAAGACAGGAAACAGGTGGACAGCATGAAAGCTGAGAAGGGCGCCAGGGCGGCAGCACAAAAAGTAATGGCATGCATTAAAAGAGGCGAATATAATCGCGCAACTGGCGGCCAGAGACACTAAGCAGTCAGAAGACTGACGCAAAAGCCAATCAGCATTTCGGCTGAAGAACAACACAGCAAAACGACAGCATTTAACAAGTCGGTAAAACGAGAATCCTACTACTGGCGGCAAGAGGCTAAACGCGTTAGAATAGCTTCAGAACGCGCGAACAAGTGCGAGAAGCAGAACACAAGCGGGTATGGCAGCCCAGAAATCCCGCTAATTGAGCGCGGCATAAAACCGAAACAACGCAAACGCCAAGTAGAGGATCTCGGTGGAACCTCCATTGTAAAGCTAATGAAATAGCGAGATTTGGAAAGTGCATGGGCACTCTAAAACCGAATCCTAAATATGGTCCTAAGCAGAACCGAAGCTGGAAGCGACCAGAGTTGTGTATGGCAGGCCAGATAATATACAAGACTTTTATTTACACCTAATAGCATGACTGGGCGCGCAGGCCCTCAACACAGCTAGGCGCCTACATCCTAAACTCTATAGTATGCTTGGCCCCAGATTCTTCTTGAGCGCCGTATCGGTAGATTGACCGGAGCGCCATCTGGTGGTAAGTGGTGGAAGTCTGTGGCTTTACAATATAGCTAATTAGCCATATATGGCTAATTAGCTGTTTATGGCTAATTAGCTATATATAGCTACTAATTCACTTTGGTAGCTATATATAGCTAATTAGCCATAAATGACTAATTAGCTATTTATGGCTAATTAGCTATATATGGCTACAGAAATCAATCCGGTAACTATATATAGCTAATTAGTCATATATGGCTAATTAGCTGTTTATGGCTAATTAGCTATATATAGCTACTAATTCACTTTGGTAGCTATATATAGCTAATTAGCTATAGATAGCTATGTAGCTATGTATGGCTAATTAGCTATATATGGCTATGGAAATGATTCCGATAGCCATAAATAGCTAATTAGCTATATATAGCTAACAATTTATATATAGCTACAGAGCTATATATAGCTACAAAACGGTTTGTTAGCTATATATAACTAAAGGAGCTATATAAGGCTTTTGGCTATACATGCACTGCAGCTAGAAAAGGCTAATGAGCCATCTATAACTAAAAAAGAGATTTTGCCTATAGATGACTATGTAGCCATAAATAACTAAGAAAAAGTGTAATAGCTATATATAGCTGAAAATAGCTAAATTTAGCACCTTTTAGCTATATATAGCCCAAAGCTATATATAGCAAAGTTCCCTGACTGTCGGGGGAAATTTCAGTTGCATTTTGGTTGCATTTTTGTTGGGCACCGACCGCGCGCGTGCGAGCCGCACTGTACCGTAACCCAGACGATCTGCAACGCTCAAAACTTGCGCCAAATTCAAACCGCCCAAGTACTGGCACTCTGCTTCAAGTCTCCAGACCTACCATTCATTCATCCTTGCCTCCCAGATCGTGCACCACTTCTTCCAGCCCCCACTCACGGTTCACTAAACTTCAGCGAAATACTATTCGAAAAATCGGCTATTTTTGTCGCCGGCTTATTTTATGTTGAATTTTCAATGGCAGGAATGTATGTGTAAATGATGTTGTTTTAGTGCGAAACGACTATAACAATACAGGATAACGATCAACCGGCGGAAAATTTTGGAAGAAGCGCGCAAAACTGTCTGTTGAGCAGAAAATAGTGTATGAAAGTGTCTCAAGTTCTTCACCAAATTTCTGACAGCCATTTATTCTCTAAAAATCAGCGACAGAACCAAAACCATTCCAAGATTACTAAGGAACACAGTTTTCCTTTTTCCTTGCAAAAGCGATGTAGCGTTCTGGTTGAGGGTCGAAATGAAACTCGGTGTAGAACTTTTGAAAGAACGCCCCTCCTACTGTAACGTGGTTTTGCTTCGGTCGTTGTGCTCTTCCAATTCCGAACCATCTAAAATCGCCCAACTTCTCCTGAAACAAATTCTCCAGCGGCGCCAGTTTGAACTCTTCTCGGTTGTGTACGAAAGTGACCAGAGGTAAATGATCCATGTTGTGCAGCCGTTGACCCCATTTATCGAGCCGAAAATCGGCGTCCACCGATGAGCCACTTCTCATTACTGCTTCTAGTTGATCTGCTACTTGCCACGGTAAAAATATTAGTGCCGCTCCTGTGTCATAATGTTGGTCGATTTTTCTGTTCAGCAAAGTGACCACCGCACGGTTTGGCAGACTGACTTGCAGCTGAAATGTCTGCGTCTGTGGCGTAGTGGTGAGCAATGTCGGCTCCCATGCGGCCAGCGCGTGACACATAGTGGGGTTCGGCCCCGGTGATTGCCTTGCATGTGGCCCTTCGGGGTTATTACTGCGTCTGTGGTGTACACGTGCATTGTAAGTAAAGTTTTTTTAGAAATCACGCACAGTGTTGAGGCGCGACTGCAGAACGGCAATTAGCCCGCGACGACGCAGGTTCGATTCCTGCTCTGGGCACCACATGTTGAGGCGCGAGTGCGCCTTGCTGGGCCTGGGGATTGCCACTACTGTTGGGCTGGCTCTGATTCTGTAAACATGGCAGATTACTAAGCGTTGTGTTATTTAGACGCGACGACAACGAAATAGACGAAACCACCGACTGCTAAACAAACTTTATTAATGCATCCTCACTACCTCGCACAGCCGCAGTTCACTCCCGTTACTAGCGCACACACTCAAAGGTAAAAAACCAATGCGCGTCAAGGCGCAAACCCTGAACAGCAAGGAAAATGGGCGCCATTTACGCGGTCTTAACCGGAGGCGCCAAAACACCAAAAATCAAATATCTCAAGACACAGAGTGTCCTTGACACACAGAAAGTTAGACTATAGTAAAATAATATGCCCACCTTCACACACGCCATTAACTGTCCAACCCAGCTCTTTCTTTATTGACTGCACAGACACTTTTGTGTAAGTGTGAGGCATGTAACAATTTGGTAGAGTCTGATCCATAGCAAAGATTCCTTCTCTGTGCTCGTTGAACGATCCTTCCTCCATCCAGAAACTGAACACCTGTTAAAACAGCGATACAGCTGGCTTTAGCTACTACCATTTCCTTCAACCGTACTGCGTACTAGAAAGTTTCTACCATCTGTGCGCTGTTTACATTTTCCTTGAGACAATATCATGCACGCTTATGCTGCCAGTGAATACGCAGCCACTGAGCTTGCACGCTTTGTTCAAGAGCAAGTTCTACGTAGTGAAACATCCCGTCGAAACCTGTTAGGTCATTAGCTGCGTTTTTGAATACGCTCTGTAACGGCGCAGCAAGTTGTCTGCTGCGTAAAATATGTAATGAGTTACCTCTCACCGACAGAAACCACAGCATGCAGTACGATCCTCTAGCAACATTTCGCGCTGTCTCTGACAGAAAACCAGACACCAGAAAGGGAAACTGTGTCAAAGGTACAGCTTTTACCTTTTCTAGATTTTGCGGCAGTGCATCGAGCAACTTGAATGGCCGCGGCAACTGACCACTACCATCGGCACTTTTGTATGGAGTATCAAGAAAGCTCAAACCGAGAAGCGCGTGAGACTCGCTCACAGAGGCAGTATGAGTTTGGCTGTAGTCGTAGCGAGTGACCCGTCCAAAAGCGAGATCTCTTACATAGATTCTGTTTTCCGGCTTGGTTTCCTCCAATCCGAAATGAACAGTGACATTGTACAGTACAGTCAGGCACTTAACGCCATTCGTTCGCGGCCTGTGGTGGTGGTGGATGGATGGATTGACCGCGCGGGGCCGTCGTAGCCCCTGCGTTAGGCCACACGGCGGGCCCATCACGCACAGCCATATGACCCATATGCATCCTGCCCTTCTTTCGCTGCCTTCACTACTAACCCGCACACACATGCTCGGTGTCAGTCTGGGCCGAGCCGCGTCGTTGGCTCAGTGGGTAGCTCGCTGCCTCTGAGTCACGGCGGCCCCTGCATCCCTAGCGGTTGGCGGTTGTAGTGGTTCATCCTCTTGGCGCGGCAAGTTTCTTGCTGCAAAGAGTTGGTCGTCGGCACAACGCTCCACCCAGGCCACCGAAAGCTGGTTACAGCGAGTAGGTAAAATGGGAACCGACTGGATCTGCCATTGCACCGAAGCCGCTCCAATAGCATGCCACGTTGGAAAAGATCAATGACGTCAGGTGCTGCCTGAGAAACCAACAATAAGGCCAATACCGGTTTAGTGCCCTGGCCGGGCGGCCGTTGGGAGCTGTCAGCACCATGACGTCAACGCGCCGGGCACTCTCTTAGTACCTAGCGCCCAACAGCATGGCTAGAGTGGCTGGCAGTGATAGAAGGAAACGTCCGAGATGACGAAACCACGGGGGTTGCGCAATGGACCGCAAGGTCTGAGCATAGGGCCGTAAGGTCGCCCCGCACATCGGATCGGATCGGATCAGTTTGGGCCGGTCTCAGTGGTAGCTGTCCCCGTTCCCATATGTCCCAACACATGTGTGGTTGCTATTGTAGCTTTTGGGTGCAACGGCAGCTCCAGTCGGTTCCCATTTACCTACTACAGACGCTTACAAACGCCCAGAAAATTGAACTTCCTGTATCGAACACAGGTAGGATTTGTGATTTGTCTCCATCTGCGTTGTCTGTTAGATAGCTTCTTATGTAAGAGCCACCTTGAGAAACGAACACTCATCGGTAGATTTCAGGGAGCTGCTTCTCGGCGGACATGAAGATTTTCTATTTTTGTTTTGGTTTTTCCGCTTTTTATCTGAATTACAGGTAGGTTTTGTTGTGGCAGGACATTGGCTGACAAGGTGGCACATGCGGTCAGAGGTCAATCGATATCAGTCATTTTCCTTTAGCGGTTCCCTGCTGGGGCTCCTGTATAATAATGGATTTTATTTTGTCCCGTCCTCTCTGTTGGTCTGGCCTTTGGCTTCGTATGATACCAGTCAAAGGTTTACTTGTTTCTAACTGTATAGATGGTTTTGTTTTAGATCAAGGCAGACATGTTTTAGTCCCAGTCAATGAGTGGATCAGTTTCCTAGCAGATGGGACTATGTCAAAGTCCCTATGTATGGAAATTGTGAAGCTATGTTTTGCGTTCAGTCGTTGTTTATCTTCTCAAACAGTATGTTGAGGGCTCTTGCAGTGAGATGTGGATAGTGATACATCTTCTGCTTGAACCTGATATGACTGAAGAGGTTGATCTATGTGATGCTGTTCTAGGTACAGACAGGGGTGCTAATAACTTGCAGTTAAAAACTATAGGCTTTTTCACTGAGTCAATATACAGTATAGATAAAAAAAATGTCCCATCGATTTTTCGGCCTTCACGGAAACGTTTCGTTCTCAGTCACTTCTTTACCGATTTGGCTCAAATTTTCAGAAAAAATTAGTAACATAGTTAACTAAATATTTTGCAAGTTTAGTGCCAAAATTCCAACTAGTACTGGTTTTATGACCCAAAAACTAGGAATGAGGGTGGTCCACGCAAATTTATTTTACTTCGGTAATACAAGTTGGCTACAAGTAGTAGGTAATACAGGCTTGAAACTCGCAAGAATGATTGGTGTTGCCATTGGGCATAACATACTAAGCGGGCAGCTCTGTAGCTCTAAGGGCACTAAAATTGGGGAATTTCAAAAACATGAGTGAAAATCCCATAGTTAAGAAATCCGCACCTTCCAGAATCAAAGCACTAAATCTGTTGTTAATCAACACAGATTGTAGCAGGAAGTTTGACAAATAAATGAACCTGGTATTTAAACTCTGTTCCACACCATAGAAACCATCCCTGCAGCGTTTTTTGAAAATCGAAAATCCTTAGAATTGTCATTTTGCCGGTTTTACGGAGAAAAGTCATATTTAGTCATGTTTTTGAAATTCCCCAATTTTAGTGCCCTTTGAGCTACAGGGCTGCCCGCTCAGTATGTTATGCCCAATAGCAACACCAATAATTCCTGCAAGTTTCAGGCCTGTACTCCTTGTATTACCGAAGAAAAATATATTTGCGTGGACCACCCTCATTGCTAGTTTTCGGGACATAAAACCAGAATGAGTCGGAATTTTGGCACTAAACTGGTAGAATATTTAGCCAACCATGTTGTTAATTTTTGCTGACAATTTTGAGCCAAATCGGTAAAGAAGTGACTGAGAACGAAACGTTTGAGTGAAGGCCGAAAAAGCGATGGGACATTTTTTATCTCTATACTGTAGATTAGAAAGACAAGACAAAAAGCATTTTTGCACATAAATCATGCACGCTTATGCTGCCAGTGAATACGCAGCCACTGAGCTTGCACGCTTTGTTCAAGAGCAAGTTCTACGTAGTTTTTGCCTCAGTGGAAGAGTTTTTGTTGCATCTAAAAGAAATCTAGTCATGCCGAGAAAGAAAACGAGCGGAATTTGGTGGTTTTGACTGACTCAGGAAATGGGCAAGCACGTTGTGACGTTTGCGGACTAGGCTCAGTCTCGATAAAGGGGCCGTCCATAAACGCGTCGTTCCAAAATCCCGTTTTTTCGGACCCCCTCCCCCAAAATCGCCTTGCGTCGTTTCATGGGGACCCCCTACGCCTACGGCGACGTCGTTTTCGGTTTACCCCTCCGATAAAAGTGCAGTACATACAGTACTGTCATGTTGTCTTGTTACCATACTGCGCAATCAATAGAATAAATCGCTTACAAACAACCATTCTGGGAAGCTTTTCTGTACGTAAAAACCTTTGCCAGAGTGTACTCAAACTAAAAATAATACAATCGAAGTTCCCTAAAATTCAAAAAAAGCGACGCCGTTTTTTGCTAACTCCCTCCCCTCCTGGTGTGTCGTCTATCGTCGCATTTCAGCCAGACCCCATTCCCCCTCTGGAACGACGTCGTATATGGACGGCCCCAAAGCGTAATAGTTATTGTTCATTAAGACCAATCTGCACTTTCTAAGAATTTTCAATGAATGGTTGTTATTTATAAGCTAAACTGGTCAGAATTCTTTGTTCTTTTGTTGCTCAGAAACGGTAAAGCGAGCGATGTCTTGTTCTGCGTACTGCATTGTTAAACTTTTAGCAAATTAGAAATAAAGAGAAAACTCTGAACAGAAGAGCTCTGACATGGTATACAGTCGCAAAATATGCAGAATTTATCGCTTAAAAGCTAATTATTTAGTTATTTAAACTACAGGGTGTCTCAAAAAAAATGATCACATTTCTTTTTACTGCCATTTCCGCAAATTTTGACCAAATAGGCTGTAATTTGGACCATAGGTGCCCAAATTCGTGCAATTTTATGTGTTACAGTTTGGTGCACTAGGCTTAACTCATTCCCGAGAAATTTCAAAAAAAGTGAAATTTGTTAAATCAATAGTGAAAGCCGGTCACCGAAAAAATGATCACATTTCTTTTCACTGCGATTTCCGCAAATTTTGACCAAATAGGCTGAAATTTGGACCATATGTGCCCAAACTCGGGCAATTTTATGTGTTAAAATTTGGTGCACTAGCCTTGACCAATTCTCGAGAAATTTCAAAAAAAAGTGAAATTTGGTAATTTCAATACAAAAATCCGGACACCGAAAAAAACGTTACATTACATTATCGCCTAAGCTCTAACGATAGCGTTGGAGTTCATGCGTCAACTTTTTACACACGAATTACCCTGAACTTCTGCGTTTACACTCCAAATTTCATCCAATTCCGTCAAAAATTAGAAAAGATACAGGAAAAGGAAATGTTTCCATTTTTCGGTGACCGACTTTCACAATTGAAATTACCAAATTTCACTTTTTTTTGAAATTTCTCGGGATTGAGTCAAGCCTAGTGCACCAAACTTTAACACATAAAATTGCACGACTTTTGGCACCTATGGTTCAAATTTCAGCCTATTTGGTCAAAATTTACGGAAATGGCAGTAAAACGAAATGTGATCATTTTTTTGAGACACCCTGTATTTGGTATTATTTGGTATAAAAAATACCAAGTACCAAATAATACCAAATACCTAGAAAATACCAAATAATACCGGATACCATTTGCATCCCTAGTTGCATTGTAACGTTAAATACTCACAACTTTTCAGAATTGGACGGAGATGAAAGTAAAAAAAAGAAAACCGAGCAGCAAACATAAAGAGAAGTATAGATCGAAGAAAGTGCCGGACGCCAAAGCGAAAGTCATTCTTGACCGACTACAGCAAGCTTCTGATATAGTTCAGCCCTTAGTGTGCATTCTTCCCAGTTTCTTATTGGTCCGGCCGCCAATGGACGGACTGTTTGAGGTGGCCTTACTAATCGTGTGATGACCAGATGGGAGTCAGTGCCTTTTGCGTTTAACGCTATCGGGGTGGTTACCACCTATCTCGCTCAGAACCTAACCGCCGTAGTCCTGGTAGTAATTATTGACTCCAGCGGATCTGTGTCACGTTTCTGCCAATGGACGAATACAAACGACTGTGACCGCAGTACCGTCAATCAAGTTCTAACTATTGTTCTCCAACTGTCTTTTTCTGTGTCTGCAATTTCCGGATGCATGTTAGGAACTGTTTTGCGAAGCGCGCCGGCCTGCGTCAAATCAAAACCAATCTACAACTTCCTGGTAACCAACATAGTAATCATTTTAGTAGTTCTACCTGCATTATTGTTTATGGTAGGCCTTATTTGCGCAATAATTATGTCGAGCGTAACGTTGATCATAGTTTTCTTACTAAATATTGTTGTCGCTGCTTTTTTGATATCGATTTTGGTTGCACATTCTGTTAAAGAAAGGGCTAGGCAGCCTTTGACAATCTGTGCGGTTCTGTTATTCATGATAAGTATATTCGGAACGATTATGCAGTTCAATAGATTGTTTTTTCAGATCAACGTGTTTAAACACGAACTAACTGGATTGTACATTTATCTTTTAAGCGCCGCAATCCCCGCATATGCAATGGCTGGATTAGTTTTTTGCCTAATAATTCTAGAAGAGTAGAAACGCGGTTTTGTTATGTGTTTGTGATATAATGTTTGCGTCTGTTAGTAAATCGTCCCTTGATTCATTTGGCTCCTTGAGACTCCTTTCTTTTGTTACGATACCAAAGCTCCAACCCATATGTGATGAAAGATTTACATTTATTCCGCCCTTCTAACTGTTCAATCATTGTATCTTTGCGTCTGTTTAGTAAAGAACTTCTTGATTCAGTATCTTGGGGTACTTTCATAATTTTGAAAACAGGACCTCCGATCCGATGTACGGGTGTGCCGGTCGGACCAATTATCGATTTGGTCGGCCACTGAGGGACCAAGATTCTTCGCTTTACCTTTTCGTGTCTGAAATTGAAAGTCAACTAAAAACGCTAATTACCCCTCAAATACATTGTACGTACAGTTAATTCCGGTCTGAAATTGCAGAAAAAACTGCCAGAAAATCGTCGGGGTTCTCGGTCCGAGCAGACATGAGCAAAGGGGGGGGCTGAGGGGGGGTTGGCCCCCCTCAGGCTCTGACCTACCTCCCTCTCAGCCGGCCGCTACCCCCCCTCAGGAATTTTTTGGAAGAATGTTGTATAGAAAATTATGATAAAAATATGCCTGGATTAGGTGTAAATGAGCTCAGAATAGCTTATTTTAGCTTATTTTAATGAAAAATAAGCCAAAAAACCTTGATTTTAGCCAAAAATCGGACTTTTTGGCTTACCACCCCCTCAGGAGCTCCTACCCCCCCCCTCAGCCCCCCCCTCAGGAATTGAAAATTCTACCCCCCCCCTCAGCCGAAATGCTAGCCCATGTCTGGGTCCGAGGGTATGGACATTGTTGGTTGGGGCAGACCAAAATTATTATAATGTTGTTAGTTAGCTAATACTAGTAATTACAGAGGCTGTGCATAAGAACAGCTCAGAAGAGCACTGAATTTTCATAGAATAAGCCTTACTATCCTTGCGAAGTCCAGCAAGTAAGTAAAAGTCCTGTCAGGTTTTTTCGCTTGGTGACTGTATAATTTTTGCAAAAATAGGTGGTATCGGAGCGAAGGACTGCTTGTATAACACCAGTTCTGCAATACACAAAGTTTGAACATAGAAATGAGGAACTGCTCTAATACATGGTGCGCAATACATTACGTAATCACTTAGACTGACGGTTGTGTTTTCAGTTTCGACCTTTAATTGATGCGTGGTTCGAATCGTTTGACAATCAGGTGGATTGCGCCGATTACAATGTACAGCACCCTCGCACGGACTTTATTGCGCTTGTTGGAACAGTCGCAGTTTCAAGTAAGTGTCTTTGCCGAATGCCGCGCATGAGTAAGTCGTCCACTGTTGCAGGAATCAGCACAAAGCATCTCTGGTCTTAGCTAAGGGCTGATCGTTGGGATGTGCTCAGATTTAATTATTTTTCTTCTACTAAGACGTCTAGCTGTACATAATACAAATTGCGTATAAGAAAAAATGCTAATGATATTTCGTCTCGACTCAAATACGAGTTACACATAGGCCGAGCTACGCTGTATTGCAAGTATAGAAGCGAGTGGTGATATCAGAGCAAAATGAAACTGGCTGGTCCTGTCCTGGTATTGAGCACTCGTGTGCACGTCTGTCGGTCAAAACAGGGGACGTGAGCAAATATCGGTAATCGTAGCTCGGCTCACGCATGTAATGCCACGCTTGGCTATGCAGCAAAAGGCAACTCGGTTCCGGACCGTAGCAGTGTTTGAAGATATGGTTCTTGTATTTGTTCTCGTGATGAACGCTCTGAAACCACCGACTAGATAATCAACAATCTGATCCGGGACTATGAGCTGCGCAACAGGAACAGCATCAAAAACGTCTGCTTATAAACAAAACCGCTTTGGGCAGCGCAGACAATTTCAGGTTTATCATGTCTTTGCGCATGCCGCGGTCCAGAAACTGCTCTATTGTACAATGGTGTCTTGGTTGTTTAACTGAACTGGACAGAAGGATTGGCTTAAATTCGATGACGTTCTGCACTTGAGCAAGCACAATTCGAATTGGTCCTTGACGGCAAGAAATAGACGTACAGTATGTGACGGCCGCTCACTTCCCGCATCACATTCCATACATGTAGCTGGGTTTTCGGCTGGGGGGGGGGGGAATTCTTCTGATCCAAAATAGGGTTTCAGGGCTATGCCCAAAGCGTGTGCTCTCGGCGCCGTTCGGCTCGCTCGTTGTAAAGCTGCTAGCCTTTAGACACTCCATCAGGAAGGAGAGTTTACTCGAACAGTTCGTTCTCAGTCATTTCTCTATGAATTTGGCTCAGATTTTCAGGATTTATTAACAAGATAACTGGGTACCTATTGCGAAAGTTTGGCCCGAAAATTCCAAGTCCTGCTGGTTCCGTGGCTCGAAAACTGACAACAGTTTACTGTGAATTGCAACTGAAAGCTGTTATTTTTGAAAGAAGCAAAACAGAAAACTGCTTTTTAAAGGAATATTTGAAGAGTTTACAGTCTGACAGAATTGTTTCAGAATTCTTTCAAAGGGAAAGCTGCTTTTTGAAAGATTTGCCTGAAGAATGTAGAATTCTTTGGAAGAGAAGGTTGCTTTTTGAAAGATTTGCCTGAAGAATGTAGAATTCTTTGGAAGAGAAGGTTGCTTTTTGAAAGATTTGCCTGAAGAATGTAGAATTCTTTGGAAGAGAAGGTTGCTTTTTGAAAGATTTGCCAGAAGACTGTACAATTCTTTGGAAGGGAATTGAAAATTCGTGTTTTTGAAAGATAACCAAAAGGAATGTCAGAATGCCTTAGAAGGGAATGCTGCTTTGAAAGATTTGCCTAAAGTGTGCCAAAATTCTTTGGAAAGGAAAGCTGCTTTGAAAGATTTGCCTAAATCGTGTCAGAATTCTTTTGAAGCGAAAGCTGCTTTTTGAAAGATTTGCCTAAATCGTGTCAGAATTCTTTTGAAGCGAAAGCTGCTTTTTGAAAGATTTACCTAAAGGGTGCCAGAATTCTTTGGAAGCGAAAGCTGCTTTTTGAAAGATTTACCTAAAGGGTTGTCCAGAATTTTAATATATTTTTGCAATTTTCTTTGATAAAGGGCAAGTCTTTGTCTACCTTAAAGATATGTATCCAGTAATCCAGAATATAGGCTGATCAAACCAGCTATATTCTGGACTACCTACAATTTTCAGGTCAGTTTTGCTCATACTAGAAGGACATTGAACACAACAAATAGACCAAAGTGTCTCTCTCCAGCATTGAAACCAACCATTCACTCTGCATTAGCATCAAGTGTCTGGAAGGTCAAATGCCTTCGAGATCCAACTGCATTCAAGTTTCGCCCTTTAACTTTGGACCTGAACACTTTGTCCAGAACCCTGTTCATACTTAGCGCCGACCGTATCATCCGAGCGTGGCGGGATTCAGTTATTCGGTGTTGCCTTGCCTGCAAACGAGGGAAATGGATATCAGAGGTGACGTGACCAGATCGTGCGCAGGTGATTGGTCGGGGGCGGAGTCTCAGAAGAATCGGCGGCCGGTGATAGGTTCGACGGGAGGAAGATGGCGCTCTCCTAGTGATTTTTACTAACTTTCTTTTTCTGCACATCATTCTTTGATCCATGTAAGTTGGTGTGCGGTTCACTAATAAACTCGTGTCTGAAAACTGTTGAAGAGTAGGACGCAAACCTGCCGCCTAGGATCAAGCAAGCCAACCGAGGCAAGCCTAGCTTTCCTGCAGCGATTATTTCGCCTTGTCGCCGACCTGAAGAGCGGTAACCGGTTGCATTTTCTTCGGTAGCCACTTAGTGCGGAATTGATGCTTTTTGGCCTACCTTTTCGGCTTTCTACCGTCTGACATGTTCACCGTAGGGAGCGCCGACCTACAACATCTTTTCTAACTACTTTCTACACGGCAACGAGTTTTATTTCAACTTTCTCAACTTTTATTATTTTACTAAAAATCATCACTTTCACCAAATCTCTCCTCTTCTTCCTCTTCACCAGGGAGTTCATCCGTCCTCGGGCATCTTTCTGTCTGCCCCAGCAACCACCAGAAGTAGGGGTCAGGACAGAATTGGAGGTTCCTGACCAAGATTAGAAAGGATTGCTAATTTATTATTTGAAGATGGAGTGCGAACGAGGAAGAGGAATGACGCGCGGTCCAGCTGCTAGAGCAAGGATTCGTGGAAGAGGACACGTACGTGCGAGAGGAGGGATCGGTCGTGGTGTCGGCAGAGGACTACTGGCACAACAACGACAGGAGCAACTCACCGTCTCTGCCACGCATCTGCTGGAGGAACAACAGCGCGAGGAGACAACAATGGAACACCGGCTACCGACTCGACAACTTGCAGCTGTGCTTACTACGACTATGGGTACGCCGGAAGGAACGACGCAACCTACTGGAGAGCCGGAGGGTCCCTGTCCAGGGTCTGCAGCAGCAGAGGACGTTCCTCGAATGGACGGCGACGGACCGGCACCGACTTCCACGCACACACCGCCGCGGAGCCAAAAAAAGCGTTCTATTAAACATCTTGTTGAACGAAAGGAGGACGCCAACGGCTACCGACCTCGACGGCCGTGGGCCGCCGGGCGTGACCCTCACTCGGGAGAGTAGGGCGGTCACCGGCGAACAACAGGAATCGAGTCGTCACAGTCGCGGCAATGGAACTACATTGCCACCGGGTGTGGCTCCCACTCAGGAGAGTGGAATGGTCACCGGTGAGCATAGATCTTTGAAATTCTACCATCACCACCACAACCGAGGAACTACACTGCCGCCGGGCATGGCCCCCACTCAGGAGAGTGGAATGGTCACCGGTGAGCACGGATATTCGAAACTTCACCAAGGAGCGATGTTGCCACTGGGCGTGGCCCCCACTTGGGAGAGTGGAGGGGTCACTGGGGCACAGGAGAGACCAGATCAGCACCGCGTCTACGAAACAGCGTCACCGCCAGGTACGGAACCGAGTGGAGCGGCTACTGGCTCTCAGGGACAACCAATCCAGCACGGCGTCTATGGAGCAGCCTACCCAACAGGAACGGATCGTGCTCCGACTGGAGGATCGTCACCACATCCTGTCTACGGCGCAGCTCGTCCATCAGTGCAGCACCGCGTCGGCGAAATAACGTCACAGCGTCCAGTGTTCACCGACAGCTACAACCGACCACCAGAACCTGTTCGCCGACGAGACGACGAGGTAGCAGCACCAGTGGTGCGACATTTCCATCAGAATGATCACCGGTATTCGGAGGAACCACCGCAGGATCGGAGGTATCTTCTATGTGAGCAGCCAGCCACACCAGAGGCATGTTCTAGACGGTCGTCGGGCGCGGCCCCTACTCGTCGACGAGTGGTGGCTTCTAGTGAGACACACGCCCATGCGCAGACGCTGGTGGAGACTCTACGACCGCTACAAGTCACCATCGGCCCGTTTCCTACGGGTGCGGCTGGTGGTCAGCTAAGTCAGGAGGAGAGAGACGAAACGGCCACCTATGGGGATCAATCACAGACAACGGCTAGAGTGCAACCGTTTTCGTCGGAGGCGCGATACCAACCACCGCCAGGACCAGGTTTTCGGGGACTGATCTACGACCCATCCAGACCACCGCCCACTCCGCCGGCCCGACCTAGGCCGCGCCCGGCCAGTCTTCGACTTTTGGCACCAGATCAGCCGCCGCCGACTGCTGGTTTTCGTCCGATCTACTACCAACCACCGTCTCACAGAGGGACGGCCCGATCGGACCACTACTACGCTCGTCCGTTGGCACCGGAAACCAGTCAGAGAGATGCGCGCACTCGTTCATTAACGCAGTCACCTTCACCAGAGGACCCCCTGGCCTCTTTGCCGCCCGTTCTGTGCCCGGCATCACTGTACAGACGCACCACCCACTACCACCTCAAATCAATCTCACTGTGATCAAGAAAGAATCTCCACCCGGTCAACCATCACCGGTAGAATGATGGGTATTTGTGGGTTCGTGCCGGCGCGAAACCCGTTCTGCTCCACTACCTCAGGAACAACCACAGGTACGGCCAACTGACAGGAGAGACTCCGTTCCTCCTCAATTTGGAATGGCGACGATGGCCGCAACTACAGACAGAGGCAGAAGAACGAGTCAAAAACAACCATATCCAGAAAGATCGGTGGCTCATCCTACGTCTGATTGGGAGGACGATGGCGAACGGGAGCCTCGCACACGTTCAGCCGCGGGTAGCGACCGCCCTCCAGAACAACCGCAGTCAGGAAGGACGACCCCGGGATCGGTCCGATCGCGTTCTACTACTGAAGGGAGTCAGACACGGATGGTACGAGAGGAGCCGATCACTGAAAGCGCTGTCTGGCAGACCGTCCACAACCGGGTGCAGAGAGAAATGCTACAGGAATCGCCCCGGACCAGACAAAAGGAAACCGGCGGTCGCGGACCGGCGGCTTCCTACACGGAGTGCGAGCGTTTGGAAATGGAAGAACGACGAGCATGTGAGGAGGCCGAACGAGTTTCAACATTGGCCAGCCGAGTATCTAACGCAGTGAGGCAAGATGTGCTACAACTTGTTGACCAAACGGTCGAGCAACAAAAACAGAACTTCCGTCAGCAAGTGGAGGCCGAACAACAGCATCTCAGAAACTACTGGCGAGATATGCAGGCCCGGCAGGCGGAACAGTGGGACAGAGCCAGGGTGAGTCAGGAGGTTGAGGCACGAACGCGGGAAATGGACCGAGAAATTGAGGAACGACAACAACAACCTGTTCTGTAGTGAAACATCCCGTAGTGAATACGCTCTGTAACGGCGCAGCAAGTTGTCTGCTGCGTAAAATATGTAATGAGTTACCTCTCACCGACAGAAACCACAGCATGCAGTACGATCCTCTAGCAACATTTCGCGCTGTCTCTGACAGAAAACCAGACACCAGAAAGGGAAACTGTGTCAAAGGTACAGCTTTTACCTTTTCTAGATTTTGCGGCAGTGCATCGAGCAACTTGAATGGCCGCGGCAACTGACCACTACCATCGGCACTTTTGTATGGAGTATCAAGAAAGCTCAAACCGAGAAGCGCGTGAGACTCGCTCACAGAGGCAGTATGAGTTTGGCTGTAGTCGTAGCGAGTGACCCGTCCAAAAGCGAGATCTCTTACATAGATTCTGTTTTCCGGCTTGGTTTCCTCCAATCCGAAATGAACAGTGACATTGTACAGTACAGTCAGGCACTTAACGCCATTCGTTCGCGGCCTGTGGTGGTGGTGGATGGATGGATTGACCGCGCGGGGCCGTCGTAGCCCCTGCGTTAGGCCACACGGCGGGCCCATCACGCACAGCCATATGACCCATATGCATCCTGCCCTTCTTTCGCTGCCTTCACTACTAACCCGCACACACATGCTCGGTGTCAGTCTGGGCCGAGCCGCGTCGTTGGCTCAGTGGGTAGCTCGCTGCCTCTGAGTCACGGCGGCCCCTGCATCCCTAGCGGTTGGCGGTTGTAGTGGTTCATCCTCTTGGCGCGGCAAGTTTCTTGCTGCAAAGAGTTGGTCGTCGGCACAACGCTCCACCCAGGCCACCGAAAGCTGGTTACAGCGAGTAGGTAAAATGGGAACCGACTGGATCTGCCATTGCACCGAAGCCGCTCCAATAGCATGCCACGTTGGAAAAGATCAATGACGTCAGGTGCTGCCTGAGAAACCAACAATAAGGCCAATACCGGTTTAGTGCCCTGGCCGGGCGGCCGTTGGGAGCTGTCAGCACCATGACGTCAACGCGCCGGGCACTCTCTTAGTACCTAGCGCCCCAACAGCATGGCTAGAGTGGCTGGCAGTGATAGAAGGAAACGTCCGAGATGACGAAACCACAGGGGTTGCGCAATGGACCGCAAGGTCTGAGCATAGGGCCGTAAGGTCGCCCCGCACATCGGATCGGATCGGATCAGTTTGGGCCGGTCTCAGTGGTAGCTGTCCCCGTTCCCATATGTCCCAACACATGTGTGGTTGCTATTGTAGCTTTTGGGTGCAACGGCAGCTCCAGTCGGTTCCCATTTACCTACTACAGACGCTTACAAACGCCCAGAAAATTGAACTTCCTGTATCGAACACAGGTAGGATTTGTGATTTGTCTCCATCTGCGTTGTCTGTTAGATAGCTTCTTATGTAAGAGCCACCTTGAGAAACGAACACTCATCGGTAGATTTCAGGGAGCTGCTTCTCGGCGGACATGAAGTTTTTCTATTTTTGTTTTGGTTTTTCCGCTTTTTATCTGAATTACAGGTAGGTTTTGTTGTGGCAGGACATTGGCTGACAAGGTGGCACATGCGGTCAGAGGTCAATCGATATCAGTCATTTTCCTTTAGCGGTTCCCTGCTGGGGCTCCTGTATAATAATGGATTTTATTTTGTCCCGTCCTCTCTGTTGGTCTGGCCTTTGGCTTCGTATGATACCAGTCAAAGGTTTACTTGTTTCTAACTGTATAGATGGTTTTGTTTTAGATCAAGGCAGACATGTTTTAGTCCCAGTCAATGAGTGGATCAGTTTCCTAGCAGATGGGACTATGTCAAAGTCCCTATGTATGGAAATTGTGAAGCTATGTTTTGCGTTCAGTCGTTGTTTATCTTCTCAAACAGTATGTTGAGGGCTCTTGCAGTGAGATGTGGATAGTGATACATCTTCTGCTTGAACCTGATATGACTGAAGAGGTTGATCTATGTGATGCTGTTCTAGGTACAGAGAGGGGTGCTAATAACTTGCAGTTAAAAACTATAGGCTTTTTCACTGAGTCAATAGAGTAAGATTCCTAAGTTTGAACGGGTTAACGAAATAAGCGGTTGTTAAAAACCAAGGAATTGGGCGATTGGCTTTTTGCTTATGGAAACAAAACTACATGATCACTGGAAGAGGCACTGAAGGTTTGGTAAAGATCGCATGATCGGGAGAGGAGGAACGAATGTTTTTTTTAAAACTCGGTAAGTGTTCAAACTTAGGGACCCGGTGCCTAAGTTTGAACACTAAACGGTTTGATGCCTTGCTCGATGTTTAAACGGGATTTCAAAGTTTGAACACTTTCTACGTTTAAAAAAAGCTTAACAAACACGCTGCAACGTTGTTTTCGAAAAAACAACCACTTTATAAGCAGATAGCGGCATCAAAACGAAGGAACGTAATCACTAAGCGCCCGACTAATCTGTCATGTGTTCTTCGCAGAAAAACGGGTCGTCCTCATCGATCTGCACCTTGTAAAGCCTGTCAGCGCAATCAGAGCAGGAGAAATTTCTGCACTGGACGATTTTGCGACCTTGTTGAACTTTGTCGCAATAGTACCAGGTCTGGGCAAGAGAAGTGTCATCCCACTCACAGTTACAAGAGTAACAGGTGTTGCTATCACCCTCCTCAGCATCTGACTCGTCAGATGAGCTGACCGTGGCAGCTCTAGCTCCAGATTTACGCTTTCTACTATGTAGCTTCTGTTTCTTGGCGGCAGCCGATTCTTCAGCTGATTTCAGCCGACTGCGTGCTTCAGCTGACGTTAAAATTTCGCCTTTACACTACTATTTGAACTAGAAAGACACTAAAACAAATTTAGAAACCAGTTTAGCGTGATATGTCACGTTTAAGCCAAGAAATATAGAAATATAGGGGGTGCTCAAACTTAGGCACCTTAGGTACAATTTCCTACAGACGAACCGGTGCGGTGCAGAAAAAATCTGATGCCACAGATGAAAAGAGCATATATGAAAACCTATTGTCCCGCCGGGTGCCTATGCTGTAACACTTGTAGGGAGCTTAGCGCAAGACAATTAAAAAATTAGGTGTTCGACTAGTCACCGTTTCAGCTGCTCCTATTCCCTTACAACTGATCTTTGTTACGCAAAAGCAGAGCAGCAAATAGCCAACACCCCACACCACCTGCCAACCTTGAATCAAGGTTATAGCGCTAACAGAAATAGAGTACGGTGGCCGGGACCTTCCAGTGTTCAAACTTAGGCACCTGTTCAAACATAGGAATCTTACTCTATACAGTATAGATAAAAAAAATGTCCCATCGATTTTTCGGCCTTCACGGAAACGTTTCGTTCTCAGTCACTTCTTTACCGATTTGGCTCAAATTTTCAGAAAAAATTAGTAACATAGTTGACTAAATATTTTGCAAGTTTAGTGCCAAAATTCCAACTAGTACTGGTTTTATGACCCAAAAACTAGGAATGAGGGTGGTCCACGCAAATTTATTTTACTTCGGTAATACAAGTTGGCTACAAGTAGTAGGTAATACAGGCTTGAAACTCGCAAGAATGATTGGTGTTGCCATTGGGCATAACATACTAAGCGGGCAGATCTGTAGCTCTAAGGGCACTAAAATTGGGGAATTTCAAAAACATGAGTGAAAATCCCATAGTTAAGAAATCCGCACCTTCCAGAATCAAAGCACTAAATCTGTTGTTAATCAACACAGATTGTAGCAGGAAGTTTGACAAATAAATGAACCTAGTATTTAAACTCTGTTCCACACCATAGAAACCATCCCTGCAGCGTTTTTTGAAAATCGAAAATCCTTAGAATTGTCATTTTGCCGGTTTTACGGAGAAAAGTCATATTTAGTCATGTTTTTGAAATTCCCCAATTTTAGTGCCCTTTGAGCTACAGGGCTGCCCGCTCAGTATGTTATGCCCAATAGCAACACCAATAATTCCTGCAAGTTTCAGGCCTGTACAGGGTTGTATATTTTTCCGAAAAAAACCTCGGCCTGTTTTTTTCCAGTTTTTTTCCGGTTTTTTTCCGGTTTTTTTCCTAAATCGCGGAAAAAAACTCCAGCCCCAGTTCTGAGTATCCTAGGCTGGTTTTATGATTCCTAACGCTTTCTAGCGCCTTCCTCAGTCTTTTTAGACCAGAAATACACGTGTTACATTGATATAAATCACGAAACAGGCATGAAACAGTGCCTGACAGGTTCCATAAATAACGCTATATGCAAATTTTCTTACAGCAGTTTGCATTTTTGTTTTTTCATGCCAAATTTGGTCTTTTTTGTTGTTTTTCTAACAGTTTTGAGTCAGTATGGCCTATTATACATAGCAAAAGTCCATTTTTTAAACGAAAAATGACGTAAATTAGCTATTTTTAGCTTGAGTTTTTTTCCGCGATTTATGTTTTTTTCCAACCCTTAGGAAAAAAACCGGTTTTTTTCCGGAAAAAAACAGTTTTTTTCCGGTGTTTTTTTCCCACCTCACATCCCTGGGCCTGTACTCCTTGTATTACCGAAGAAAAATATATTTGCGTGGATCACCCTCATTGCTAGTTTTCGGGACATAAAACCAGAATGAGTCGGAATTTTGGCACTAAACTGGTAGAATATTTAGCCAACCATGTTGTTAATTTTTGCTGACAATTTTGAGCCAAATCGGTAAAGAAGTGACTGAGAACGAAACGTTTGAGTGAAGGCCGAAAAAGCGATGGGACATTTTTTTTATCTATACTGTAGATTAGAAAGACAAGACAAAAAGCATTTTTGCACATAAACTGGCAACTAAACAAGAACGCTTACAAAATGCGCACTGCAATTAAGATGTGCCACCCGAAAGGGTAACTATTATACACTGACATATCAAACCAAAACTATAAACGGCCGAGGAGCCAATCATCAAACGACCGAGAACGGACGTTAAGGAGGAGCAAGGCGGTAGGTAACGTAAGTGGTCAATTTTTACTTTATTCAGTAGTATACAGTGTGAGAAAGGTAACCTAAGAGTATCATCTGATGAGCCCCCCGCTCTTAGGTAAGTCTAAATCTTGAATTGAATCAAGATACAGGGGCGAAACTCAATTCGATCATAATTTCGTGTCAGGTTTTCTTGTTTTTGCTTTTTCTTCCTTTTCCAAATTATAAAAAGGTATATTTGTCCAGTAAGCTATCCATTCATGGAACGGTCTCTTTATAACTCGACTGCCATACACTGTGCTGTCAGCGTGAAAACCCTCAAATGCTGCCAATGCTGTTCTGTTAGACTTAGGGATGATCCATTGAAAAATCGAGCCGCTTACTAAGTTTTTCTAAAATGATGGACGTTGTATGCTAAGTGCTTACTTGCCTTACAAAATCCTTTATGCAGATTGCGTTCTGCTTGATAATCGAACTGTTTGCAGAACACTCTACAATCTTCTCCTTTTGCTTCACCCAGCAGTCGTCGTGATTGGATTTGTTGCATGTATCTGAGAATATTTCTGTTTGAATATTTGTTTTAACCTAAATTAGCTGTTTCACCTTTTATTCCAGCCACTTCCACCTCAATTGGGCGGTCTGCGTTTTTCTCGGAAGCCAAACAAATAGGCACAATTCGCCTTGAGTTCCACAGTTCAGTTGTCTCTGTGTTGTTCTGGAGATCTTGTTTCAGTTGTAGAATGGCCCAATTTCTATAGGTCAACTGCACTTGTTCAACGTTGTTCGATTTGCTTCTCAAGAACTTCTCATGAACAACTCCCGGCTTAGCTTTAACTTGTTTGTTTTCCTGATCCGGCAAAAGTGTCACTACAGGTACGAGTTTTGTTCTGGTTGTTAGCCTACATTGTAGAAGCTGTAGTGTAGGTTTCAATCAGTACACAGTACCTACTCACCTAATGCTTTTGTCAGTTTGCTCAAAATTGTAGAAACAGTGGGCGGCTGCAGCTATGTGGCGACTTGAAATTATCACCCCAGTGCAGTTGGACAGCCAAATGTCACCTGAAAAGCACAAATTTTGCTCCGAAATGGCACACACACAGGTGTTACCATCTTTGTTCTTTGTCTTGTCTAATTTTACTGTAATTCCGACAAGCCATGGGTCCTACATCGAAAATCACCTTAACATTTTATATACTACTCTTTTACAAGAGGAAACCTGTTTCGAAGCATTTTTCAGACCACAATTCAACAACAGCTGTGACCTCTCTGTATCAGTTAGTTCTCCAAAGGTTCCTGTATAAACATTCTTGAAAACAAACATCAACAAAACCGAAAAAGCGCTCAGTCCATTCATGTTGTACGTTACGTACTGTAGATCTAGTCTGTGTTGTCTACCTTCACGCTCAAAGGACTGCTAGCCAATCATCTGAGACCAAAAATTCAGCAACCATACTAGCACGCAACACGAACTTTTCCGCTACTGCGCAAACAAACTTATGTACAATGAATGGTACAAACAAACCACCAAAAGAAGCATTTTAGTTGTCTTTTACAACATGAAACACATAAAGAATAAGTGCATATTGGTAGAGTTGGAACAATACCCCAATACCCAGTCATCCATCCAATACTTGCGCCTAATCCAAAAATCGTATTTCAGCGAAAAGGTAGTCTATAAATAATCAGATTACAGTGGTGACCGCGACACCCAGTAGGGTGGGTGTGTTGTTGTCAGTTCAGAAGCTGCATTGACCGATTGTTGCAGATGCAACTTCTTAGAACGGAAGACAGATCTTGGCGGCCTGGCGATATCGTCTTGAATAGTGGAGATAAAAGAAGAAGGTTGTGGCTGCATTCAGCATTACTGGGAAGGAGTTAAAGAAGCGCAGCAGTCTGTTAGAAGAGCCTCTCACTGCTGCTACTGTATGTGTTGTGAAGCATGCAGAGTAGCAAACGAGAAAGCCTGAAAAGTTGGGAATAGTCTAACTGCTCTGTAAATTTCAGTGAAGCAAACCGCAACACCAAAAGCGTATTTGTTCTGTACTTACAGACACTGACTGCAATCAGCATTTGAGTTGTTCTGAGCACAGATCTTCTTCGTCCAGTCATTTGTTGGTTGAGTTTACGGAATTTGAATAGTTGCCGAACAATCACAATATTGAAAGTAACCAGGAGAACAAAGGGAATAAAGTAAACCGTTACTCCGTTGGCTATTACTGAGTATCCTATAGTGTACAAGTGGGATTGGTAGAAACTGTTGTGCTCCCCATATAAACTTTCAACTGTTACGTCCATCCCTTCCATCCACCCGAAACGATATTGATAAAAGCGCACAGAATTGAGCAGAACCGACACAATCAGTAGAAGCGCTGAGACAACCAACACCAGTGATCTGCAAAGGTCCGTCAGACTATCATCTACCTGTCCACGTATGTATCATCGGTTTGGTCTTGCTACGTATAACTGTTGTCTTCGTAAATCAATTTCGCTCAAAATCTAACACAACATGCACAAATTGATCAGAATTATTACTCTCAAAGTGTTGGCCAAGTCTGCCACTTCGACCTCTAGTTGTGCACTTGCACTGCACGTGTCCGTTCTTATTGTTCTTATGTTGTTCAGTAAGACTGTTTTCAGTCGTTGTTGGCATGTGATTATGAATTTCTTAAACAGTCAGGCACTTAACGTCGTTTATGGTGCCGGTACCTAGGCTAGTAGCACCATAATGGTACCCCCACGCCGGCACAGTTGGTGTAGTGGTTTAGGCCACATGGCCACTGTGCGCGACGTCGTGCGCTCATCCACTCGGCGGGGCAAGTTTCTTGCCGCAAAGAGTTGGTCGTCGGCATAAAGCTCCACCCAGGCCTCCGAAAATGGTTACAGCGAGTAGGTAAAATGGGAACCAACTGGATCTGCCGTTGCACCGAAAGCCGCTCCAAAAAGCATGCCGCGTTGGAGGGAAGATCAACGACGTCAGGAGCCGTCTGGCAACCAGCAATAAGGCCAATACCGGTTTAGTGCGTATGCCGGGCGGCCGTTGGGAGCTGTCGGCACCATGACGTCACCACGCCAGGCACTCTCTTAGTACCTGGCGCGCATAAACAGCATGGCCAGAGTGGCTTGGCAGTGAAAGAAGGGCAAACGTCCGAGATGACGAACTACGGGGGTCGCGCAATGGACCGCAGAGGTCTGAGCGTGGGGCCGTAAGGTCCCCCCTCGCATCGGATCGGATCGGATGGTACCCCCACGTACTACGTATATGGTTTTAGTGCCACTAGACTAGGTACCGGCACCATAAACGGCGTTAAGTGCCTGACTGTTAAACCTCTGAAAAAGCTTACCGGTTGTTACTAACGGCGGCCCAAATCGGTTTGCAAACTGCACACCATCTCTGTACTGTCAGAAAGACAAGTAGATAGATCGATGTAACATGCAGAACTTGAGAAATTGGAAACAAGTACAGTTGACTAATGACAAACAGCCACTTTACTTGAAAAACAGTGAGGTGCCAGGTGGGTAAATAAAATAAAAGCAATCCAAAATCGGAAATGCTTAACAAGAAAAGTAAGACATTTATAGGAGATTTTCTGAATGCTTTTTGAATGAAAATGTACATCGACAGCCCGTTGCCGAACAACCCTATCACCGATACAGACAACATCACCAGGCTGCTGATTACATCCCAGACATCTGGAGGTGGACACTGAGAGACAATCCAGTCCCTCCAGTAATATATGGCGTGTTGTGAAGAGTTGTTCATAGTGATCTGTATTCTCACAATAATACCACATTACACAGGTCCTGAAAACAGTACCACCTCACACTCCCATTACTCAAATAGGGCGGCAATTCAAAGCTTCCTTGCTAGAAGATTAATGACACGACGCACGCGCTGTTGGGGATCCTATCGCTACAGGGCGCAAGTTGACCGCAATAGAAAACGCAGAAAAGTGAAAGTTGTAAAAAAGGCAGTAGCCCGGTTTTTTACATCTATTCAAAAACCGCTAGGCAGTAGCGAAACAAGTTCAGTTCAGTTCACTACCCACCTGCTGAGCATGGGCACGTACTATACAATAATTGAAAGTTACATATTAGGATCTTCTCGTAAATCTTCTTTGGTTGGTTTCGTGCTTGCTTAGGCTTAACAAAACCTTGCGCAGCTTCACCTACAAAACCAAGTTTTATCCATTAAGTGCGTGCAGACTGACCGCCGATCTGCGTATACTCCAGACCTAGGATTTTAATCTTGGCTCCACATACAGGATGCGATCTGAATGAATAGAACGAGTATACACATGCTATTAGTTCAGGGAAAAATGCCAAAAATCTAAAAGGAAGGGTAGGCCGCAAGGCAAGGGCGTCGAATACATATTTTTATTCACGGCGTCAACAAGGACGACTAAAACTACTGGATTGGTAACACGCAACTATCGACAAATAAGTGGGATGAGTTTCTTTGCAAAGCTTTGAAACCATTAGACCTACAGTTAGCATAAATACTTCCTTATAGAATGCTGAGTGTCTGCAATCGAATCCGTGCTCAAATCGCTTTCATCCCACCAACAAAGCAAAAGTTCATTTTTTCGATCGCGGGGATTATTGCGATTACTAAGAAAATTTAGCAAAAATTGAGGTTGAGTCGGCCTGAGGTTTCCCAGCCCCCTCCTCAACCATTGTCTGGTCTAGGGATTTTTCTTGAAAGAAAGAAGTTTACTGATTAGAAAATCAAATAACGCCCAACAAACCGGACTGCAACACAGAGCGGGCTGGGCCGCTAAACGACTACCAAACGGATGTAAACGAATACAAAAATACCGAATACCAAAGCGGACACACGCGTCTGTAGATCACTTTGTCCAGTCCCTCCAGCTGGTTGAACACATTCAATGAATTTAGAGTTTTTCGCGTATGACGTTTTATGAATTCCTTTATGAATTCGTCTGAGCGCTTCGGCCCTGATGGTAAAGTTGAAGAAGGGCCTGAAACCTAATATACGCAACTTTCCCAGAAAATTCAATTTTGCGTGATGGAAGAAATATACTTCGTCTGTAGTTAGTTAGTATGAAAGCGATTTGAGCCTTCATCGTGGTAATTTTAAAGATGATACTGATTGTAATGTAGGTCAGCCGGTTTCAAAGATACTTATCTACATATAGACTTAGGTACAAAGTCACCCTACTTGCGTATCTCCGTTGGCCGCATGACCGACCAGTCCAGAAGTTTTTAGTCGTCCATTGCGTCGAATCGAAAAGAAATTCAAATTCTGTTTTAAAAAACAAAAGTAAAAATGCAGCTGCTAGCTAACTAATAATCATTGGAGAGCGGTTTAAAGGAAATAATGAGCAACCAGGCCAGCGGCGGCGGGTCTTCGGGCAGTGGTCTGGAGGAAGCAGCAGCCGGAGTTCTGACGCGCGCCATCGAAATGGACAGAAAGAAAAGATATCTGGAGGCACTGACCTGCTACAGAGAAGGAATCGCCTTTCTTCTCGACGTTATGAAATGTCAGTCTCATTTTCCTTTCTCCTCTATCTTTGCCCAAACAAACGGCTAAATTTGTTATAGCGTTTCCCAAGGATTCGCCCAAGAAGACGAAAATGCGGGAGCGGATCGAGGACTACATGGCACGGGCTGAGAAGTTGAAAGTCCTGGTGGAGCGAGAGAAACAAGGTAGACTACGTTTGTACAGGATGTGCCGAAAAAAACAGCCCAGCAGACTTTTTGCTGTAGCAACCGCAAATCTCAACCGATTTGAATGAATCCTTTTTTTAAATAAATTCTTGAAAGATTTATGTACCGTTTATTAAGATAGCCTGCTTAGTTCCTGAGATATTTGTCCTCAAAGTCAAAACAGAGATTTTAGCAATGAACAAGAGTGATAAAGAACAGCCCACCAGATTTTTTGCTTTTGCAACCATGAATGTGAACCGATTCGAATGGATCCTTTTTTGAATGAAAGACTGATAAATTCTTCAAACATTAGTGCTATTTTTATTGAGATTCACAGTTTAGTTTTTGAGATATTTGTCTTCTAAGTCGAAACAGATTTTGGCAAAGAACAACAGCGATTCCGTTGCATTTCATAATATAGCAGATTCCTACTGCTAGGGCTAATGATACCTTAGTGTTGAAGTAAACCGAGTTTCTGTGTCACCTGTAAAGCCTCCAAGAGCCCTTAGCAGTAGCAGGAATCCGTTTTATTACGAAGTGCAGAATAATAAAAAAATCCCTCTTGTTCACGGCCAAAATCACTGTTTTGATTTTGAGAGCCAATATCTCAGGAACTAAGCAGAGTACATTAATGAAAATTCAGCAGTCTTTTAAGGATTTATTTATCTTTCATTTAAAAAAGGATTCATTCAAATCGGTTGAGATTTGCGGTTGCTACAGCGAAAAATCTGCTGGGTTGTTTTTTTGGCACACCCTGTATATAGCTGCCCGTTCAGTTGTTGTTGTAGTGAAACTCACTGAATTAAGGCTCTCCTGTTTAAAGTAAGCCTCGTCCAACTCTCAGACTGGAAAGGTGAAAAAGTTAGACATGTGCAAGAGCGTAGCTGGGAATCGAACCCGGCACCTTTGGATTTCCGGCATACATGGGCCGGAAAAATGGGTTGGGGTAGTCAAAATCCGAACATGTGGTGGGGGGCCTGCCGGTGTGGGGGGTGGTCGAGGCGCTTGAGGTGGGTGGGGTCAGGAACAAAAAAGTCGGCTTCAGGTGGGTGGGTGGGGTCGTTTTGGGGGGGGTCGAGCCCAAGTTGGGGGGTGGGCAAACCCCCCAGACCCCCCCGGCCCATGTATGATTTCCGGTCCAATCACTAAATGTATAGTTTCCGGGCGTAAAATCAGAAACCGACCCCAGATCAGAATAAACACTTTTAATGATCATAACTAATTATAAAATAACATGTTGAATCGATAAATATCTATTATCGA
>JASANB010002434.1:0-30296 GCA_030248155.1 Sabatieria punctata | reverse complement strand
TTTTATATCATGCACAAAAGCGCATAATTATGGCTTTGTTGAAGCCCCAACAAAGAGTAACCCACTTCACTTACGCAATTATGACTTTAAACTCTGGGACAATAGCAGATCAATTTAACTAGGAGCGGGTTTTTGTACTATGTACAAACATGAAATTATGGCTTTAAACGCGACAACAGAGCATCAATTTCAACACAGTCGGATTATTCAAACATTCAACGCTCAAATTCGGCACAACAAACGGTATCGTCGCTGCCTAGTATCTCTTTCGGTTCTGCTCAGCTACATACAATGTACATGGTTAAACAATTGTCAACGTCAGGCGTTCATAACTTTATTGCCCAAATACTTTAAAAAACCATTTTTGAGAAGTAACTGCAAGCCCGACACACTCACAAATGTTCGCCAGCCAATCGGTCTCCTAATGCGCGTGTCCAAGTTTTCGCCAGCCAATCGGCGTCCTAGTGCGCGCTGGGCGGAGCTTTCTGCGCCGCTTTGAGCTATCGATACCTCAGTCTCTCAGTCTGTTCTATCTACGCTCGCTAAACGTTCTATCTACGCTCGCTTTGATCTCTAAATCTCTACTCTGCATCCTCAACCGAGCATTTGGTTGGCAAAATATGTTTCGCCCTAACATGAAGAGTGAAGAAGAGAAGCAGGCTCTGAAATGGAGCGAAGAACTAACAAACTTCATCAAAGACTTGGTGGAGAAGCTGTATGTGAGTCAGGTTTGTCAATTTTTTTTTATTTTTTCTCGATAGAGAATTCAAAACAAAACTAGCGGAAGTTTTTTGTAGTCTGAATATTAAGCTATGTAGGTTTTACCTATCAGTAAGGAAACATTTTTTTTTAGAATTTAAAATGCCAGATTTTCACAATTGAGCGAAAACCCGAACAAAACAGCTGGGATTGGGCTGTTGACTCATGGAAGTGGCTGACTGCACCACCATCTCATACCATCCACCTGAACCCCAACGTCCGCGCCCCCACCCCACTACAACCGCTCATTGGCCGCGCTGACAAAATCTTGAACAATCACCAAGTATTTTGGACGATCAGATTGCACCCAATGGCTCCAGAAGACCACTGCGTAGTTGGAATTGGAATAGAAAACGCGAAGCTTGTGAACTGCATTTGTTATGACTACATGCCACCAATACAACCGTTTTTTTGTCGGCTTTGATAGTAACGGATTATTATGGATGTGTTGCGGTTATCGAAGGTTCTCCTGTCATGGAAGCCACGAGAATGGCAAAGAACTAAAGTATATTTTTGCTGTAGACCTAGGCTAGGCATAGATTATGGCGCATTAGCGCAGTCAAGTGCAATCGTATTATGTTAGGTGACGTCATGTCACGTCACTTTACTACAAAGTCTAGGCGTTGCCTGCTTGTTATTGTCAGTCTAGGATTCTAGAATATTCCATGTAGAAAGTATAAGAGTGCCATTTTTGTTTCTAGAACATTCTATGCCTCGCTTCCGATTGGTTGGTGGGCGTGGCTTTCTAGAACTTTCTATACGTTGTATGTATAGGCGTTTGCATTGTCATACTCTAGAACTTTCTAGAATTTTCTGTTGAGCTATATAAGGGCCCAGCCCGGCCATTGTGGATCCATTGCTACTTGAATGTGTAGCAGAGCCAAACCCAAATTGTATCCACTGTTACTTTGTTGTAGCAGGTGCCCCTGTTGATATCTCTGGTGACCTAAGATCCATTGATATCTTGCAATCCCAACTGTTGTCGTCAGTGGTGACCTACGATCCACTGAGACGAACTCAATCCCAATTGTTATTGTTGTTGCTGTTCCCAAATAAAAGGGAAAGAATCCCAACCTCAACTCTTCATCCACCGATCCACCGCAACATCTGGTAGCAGCGAGTGGTTACTGTGAGTGGTTCATCAACATGGCCAAGGAACTCCTCAACTCCATCGCCACCATCAATGAAGAAGTAATCAACATTCTCTCAGCTTCTGACGATCTGCTCAACCAAGAAGAGCCCCCTTCCCTCAACATCGCCAAGCTCCAAATCTGATTGAAGAGGAAGAGCACCACCTTGAAGAGGCTGTTGGAGCAATTCACCAAGCTTGCGTCAAGTTCAAAGGAAGAGGACCCAAATTTCCAGCAGACCTCAGAGATGCTCTCCAAACTGGTCTCCAAGGCAGACGACACCCTGGACGACATGCAGATACAACTGGACTTCAATGACAAAAGGGAGCTGAAAGAAAAGGAAGCGCAGGAGCGAGAAGACCGCCTTAAGAAAGAGGCAGAAGAAAGAGAACTGAAAAAGATGGAGATACAACAGTCAGAAGAAACGAAAAGGCTCCAGATTCAAGAAGAAATCAGAAGAACAGATCTTCAAGTCCAAGAAGAAATAAGAAAGACCCAACTTCAAGAGGAAACAAGAAGGCTGCAGATCCAAGAAAACTTCAGAAAGGAACTGGAACTTGAGAGACTGGGCGCTGAGGACAAAGACAGTCAAAGAAGATTCGAGCTTCAGATGAAACAAGAAGAAGATAGTCATCAAGAAAAGCTGAATACTTCTGTTCAATCTACGACAACCAATGGAGCAACAGTCAAGCTCCCGAAGCTCCAGCTACCCAAATTCGATGGATCTCTCCTCAAATGGAAAGAATTTTGGGACTCATTTTCTGCAGCCATCCATGAGAATCCAGCCCTCAAGGAAGTGGACAAACTCAACTACTTGAAGTGCAACCTGGAAGGCAAGGCCAAGAACTCTCTTGAAGGCTTACAAGTTACCAACGAGAACTATGATGTTGCTGTCAACTTACTTCAAGAACGATTTGGCAACCAGCAACGAGTTGTGGATGCTCATCATACAGCCTTATCAGACTTGCCATCTTGCCCCAATGATCCCCAGAAGCTTCAAGCCACCTATGACCAGATCGAGAAGATTCTTCGCTCACTGGAAGCATTGGGAGAAGATGTGGATAATTCAGCACTCATCACAATAATGAAGTCCAAACTCCCCAGAGAGGCCATGATGAAGTTGGAAGAACGAAAGGATCCAGAAGAAAAATGGACAACAGCCCTGTTGAGGAAGAAGCTCAAATGGCTCGTGATGATGCAAGAATCACTGGAACTTTTCTCCTCCTCCTCATCTCAATCAATTGCCACCAAAAGGAGCCTTCCAAAGCCAATCCAGCATACAACTACTGAAGCCCTATTCGCTGGAGCGAACCAGAAACCAACAAGAGGTTGCATCTTCTGCAATGACCTTCACTGGAATGATGAATGCCACAAGTTCACCACTATTGAAGCCAGAAAAGAAAGGCTTAAAGGCCGCTGCTACATCTGCTTGAAGCCGGATCACCTCAGCAAAGAGTGCACAAGCACAAAGAACTGCTTCTACTGCAAGAAGGAAGGGGTACACCACTCAAGTTTGTGCCCAGACAAGTTCCCCAAAGGACGAATCAAAGAAGAATTCCGAAAGGGAAATCTGAATGGCCAAAGGGAGCTTGTTCAACTTGCTCAAGAAGAAGAAGAAGAAGAATTGGATCCCAAAACCAAAGGACACGAAGTATGCCTGCTTGCCTATGGAACAAAGGCGATCTTGCCAACTGCAAGGACTGTGGCTGTGAATGCACGGGACCCTGCCGAGACAGTGGATGTTCGGCTGCTGATGGATACTGGAAGTGAGCGCAGCTACATCACTTTGGATTTGGCCAAGAAGCTCCAGCTGAAGATGGGCAAGAAGGAACCGCTTTCCATCATGACATTCGGATCCTCAGTTCCAATGGTGATCGGCACCTATAGGGTCACAGTCAAGCTCAAGCTGAAGGATGGCAGTCACACTACTTTGGAAGCCCGTGCGGTCCCTCAAATTACCAAAAAAGAGTACCAGCACAACCAACTGGATATCTACCAATTGAAGCCGGAGCTCAACAAATATTCACTAGCAGATGATCTCTCAGAGGAGGCCAAAGCAACTCCAATCGAACTGCTGATTGGCAGCGACTATTATGGGGACTTCATCCTGACAGAAAAGAAGATTCAACTGAGTGAACCTTTCCGACTCCAAATTTGGGTTGATTCTGAATGGAAGAGTCAAGTACGACTACCCCAAGAAATCTACAGAAGCTGCTCTAGTCGCCCTGGATTCCAATCAAGCTCAAGATGAACCGATAGAGCAGACACTCTTCGCTGGGGAGTGTCATGGAAGCCACGAGAATGGCAAAGAACTACAGTATATTTTTGCTGTAGACCTAGGCTAGGCATAGATTATGGCGCATTAGCGCAGTCAAGTGCAATCGTATTATGTTAGGTGACGTCATGTCACGTCACTTTACTACAAAGTCTAGGCGTTGCCTGCTTGTTATTGTCAGTCTAGGATTCTAGAATATTCCATGTAGAAAGTATAAGAGTGCCATTTTTGTTTCTAGAACATTCTATGCCTCGCTTCCGATTGGTTGGTGGGCGTGGCTTTCTAGAACTTTCTATACGTTGTATGTATAGGCGTTTGCATTGTCATACTCTAGAACTTTCTAGAATTTTCTGTTGAGCTATATAAGGGCCCAGCCCGGCCATTGTGGATCCATTGCTACTTGAATGTGTAGCAGAGCCCAACCCAAATTGTATCCACTGTTACTTTGTTGTAGCAGGTGCCCCTGTTGATATCTCTGGTGACCTAAGATCCATTGATATCTTGCAATCCCAACTGTTGTCGTCAGTGGTGACCTACGATCCACTGAGACGAACTCAATCCCAATTGTTATTGTTGTTGCTGTTCCCAAATAAAAGGGAAAGAATCCCAACCTCAACTCTTCATCCACCGATCCACCGCAACATCTCCCGTTCTTGGGGATCTGGTTACACAGACATTTCATTTTTATTTGATGGGGTTTTAGGGACTTTAAAAATCTGGCGTGATGAGGTCTATTTAGGGGTCGCTTGCAACGGTCTTCATAAAATAACCGAAAATATTTATCCGTTTGTTTCCGCAAGCTACTCCCTTCCAAAACTTAGCCTTACTAAACGGGTGCACCGATTACCGACACTTACCGAACGGTGTCTTTCACATACAGTGGGGTGCAAAAGTTTAAACGCAGATTGTCCTCTTCAAGAAAAACTGACTTTTTGCTGATTTGTTGTAGGTAATCGGTAAGTGTTATACACCGTTGCATAGCTTGAGATCTTACCAAAAAGGTGGTGCAGACTGCGCTGCAATCGGTTGCGTTATGGTGAAGTTATATCCGGTCTAAGTCAATCTGTCAGAAAAAGGGTTAGCAAAAGTTTAAACGCACTTTCAAAATTCAACAAAATCTGACTAAACTTCTTTCAAACAACGATTGTATGATTACCTAAATACAAATTTATGAACAACAGGACAACTTTGATGCTTTGGAATAATTCAGTCGCACTGTAACGCAATTAATCGTAACACACCTCATCATGGTGAAATTGGTCTGGTCTGTGTAACAAGGTCTACAATTTGAATGGTTTTGAACTCTCTCAAACTTCTTATGGATGTGTAAGAGACTGAGACTGCTAATCAGGCTAAACAAACTGTGTTTATGATAACAGAACCACGAAAACAGAACATTTTTAATCAGATTAAGGTTGACAGATCATTACTGTTCCACATCTGTCACTCTGAGGTTTAGTATTCTGGTCTTTTCTCAGTGTTTGTAATCGACTGCAACAACAAACATGGGTGAACTCATATGGTTTTTACATGTACTATTGTTTCACTTATGCAAAAATACCAGAACATGCCATTTAGGCACCTTACTCAGTTAACAGCACTATAACCAGCATACTGAATATCCAGTAATGATCCACAATAATCAACTGACGGCAACTGTGAGGGTAGTTTGACCCGGAGACATCATCCCTGCTTCCAAAAACTTGCGCTTTTAACTGAAATGCATTGTGTGATCCCATCGATATGGAATTCCATCATCTGTTCATTTTAAGATGACCTGTGGCTGCTTCAGTGAATGCTTCTGCCATTGGTGCACACTGAATCTTGGCTCACTCATGTTTGACTATTATACTAAAGGTCCCAATTTTACTGTGTTCAGCTTTTCTGGCCTCTTAGGGCTTCTGCTGTCTTTGCTCATGCTATTTTTCTTAAAACCAGGCAGCTGAGTCAGATATGCACCGCATAAACCATATCAATGTGGCAATTACCTAGCAGATTCACTATAATTATCTGGTTTGAGCTCATAATTTCCAACGTTTATGACTTGTAACTTCTAAAAGGCTTGAAATTCATGCATGCCAGACTTTCTAACATACACCAGATGTTAGTAAGTTTGATCTGTCAAGGTGCTAATGGCACTCTGGTGCTAGAGATCGCGTTGATACAAGGCACCATAGCAGATTCAACCTTCTGCATGCCAATTGGACAAAGAGCACAACAGGGCTAACTAAATCATGACAAAGCATCAAACTTGTCTTGTTATTTATTATTTACTATTTAGGTGTTCATTCAACTTTTATTTGAAAGATCTGATTCGGATTTTGTGGGATTTTTAAAGTGCGTTTGAACTTTTGCTAACCCTTTTTCTGACAGTCCGGCTTAGACTGGCTATAACTTTGCTATAAAGCAACGCATTGCAGTACAGTCCGCGCCAACCTCTTCGCAACATCTCAAGCTATGCAACGGTGTATAACACTTGCCAATTACCTTTAACAAATAAGTGAAAAGTCACTTTTTCTTGTACCTGACTGGGTGCGTTTAAACTTTTGCACCCCACTGTATAGCTAATCACATTCCTTCTATTAAAACACTAAGCGAAGAGACTATCACATCTTTTTCCCAAAATCTCAACCTGCCTAGAGCCTTAACTAAATTAGTTTATTGTTATATTAAGTATCAACTTTGTTATGGTGGATCATTTGAGTCGTTTGCTCCGAATGCGCCAGAGCGTCAGTCATTAAAAGTCTGGCCCAGTTTTGGTGTACCGTGTTATCAACCTAATAGATTTGTTCGTCCAAAAAAACGCATTTCTGTATATGATTATATGTGAACCTGTGTATTTACGATTATTTTTACAATGTTCCTACTATATTCGTTTTGTGTGGTTATTTGTACAGTAGAGTTGGTGGTAGAGCCATTCATTTTAGTACCGAGAGCTGAGACAATAAACTCAAATAACAATTGCATTGCAGAAAACCAGAAAACTCCAACATTGAAATTAACGTACCGATTTTTGCGCATCAAACTCAACATTTTATTTGCAGTACAAACATGGTAAGAACAAAACAAGGGACACCGAAGAAAAAGAGGAGTTCAGTAAAGTGGTGACCGAAATTTTGCAAGAATCGTTTCCCGACAAAACTGACATTACGCTGGAAGCCGACGCTCTAGATATTCTACACCGGGCGGCCAACTGTTACAGCAGCAGCCTGATTCTTAAAATTCTAGACACTGAACCGAAACAAGCGTTGCCGAAAAAATGAAATCGAACGTGTTTGAATAGGAAATAAAACTTTGAATTTGGTTTTTTATCTCTACATTTCTGTCGATTTGCATTGCAATATTTTGGTTATGGTAAACATAATCCATGCGATTGCAACCGAAACTACATTTAGAGTAACGCAAAATATTTTAGAGAAATGGCGAACTTCTTTGAACAGCAGGTCGCTCTTCTGGACCGAGTGGGCCAAAAATTGCAAGAGCGAGGCATACTTCAAAAACCAGTCACAGAATTTATAACGGATAAACGAGAATGAGCATTGGCGCGAGCGTTCGCAGTACTTGTTGAGCGGGGTGTTTTTGCGAATCCACAACAAACTAATCCACTGGTTTTAAGAAGATCTAAACATCAAAATTTGGGACAAAAACCGAAACGATTGGGAATCGAAGAACCCAAATAGAAAAAAACATTGGAAAAATGTCCGATCGCTTTATGTTGCATTAGTAGAACGGTAATAAACTATCAGAGAGTTTGCTGCGTTACAGTAACATGTCATTGTCGTCAAGCCAACAAACGTTAAAACGAGAAAACAGCGCGATATACCGAGTGACAATGAAATGAAACAAGTGTTGGAAGAGTTGCATCGCGAACGCGAGCGCGAAGAGGTCATGGAGGCCTGTTTCGAAAAAGAGCACGAGGAGGAGTTGGAGGTGGAGGAGGCGCTAGAAAAGAGCGAAAATGATAAAATGTGAGATGATAAACTGCGATAAAACTGAATAATTTTTTTGTATTATAGTGATTTTGAGAAGCACAGCGTTGAAATGGAAGAAATGCTGCACACAACTTACAAAAAACTGTTAACTGAACAAGAACGAACGAAATTTTGTTATTGAATAAATTTTTTATTTAGATATGGAGCAGAGTACACGCGCTTTGGTGTCACAGTTGTGTAGTTGGGTGCGAGACGAACAGAGTTGGTCAACTGCTACTGTAGGGTGCCATATAACGCTGAACAAAATCATCAGTTGGATAATTTCGTCTAAAGAGCCGACATTTATAAGATTAGCTGCCGATTGTCCATGGAGCAAGTCCGCGATTTGTGCTCGAAGTTTTTGAACGAAAAATGTAACTGGGCGTCGATTACGGCGCTTCTCATACTGTGCGCAGAAATGATGGCAGGCTCCAATCGCGATCGTACGAAAATAGAGTCAATTTTCCGAGAGCTGTTAGAAACGAACAAAGCCGACCAGTTTGTGCAATCTTAAAAGGGTTGGTTAGCATATAGAGTAGAAGATAGGGAATTGCGATCATTAATGTTTACACTTACCTGTTTTATGTCCAGTTGTGTAAAATATGGTACTTGTTAAAGAAGAGACTATGTGACTGGATACAGGCTCTATTTGTGCGAGAGATGACCGAGGCACAGCTTCTGGGACGAGCTCCAACAGCCGCTATAATTCACAAAACCGATAACCAATTGACTGCTACTGCTGTTTTAAATGTGGAATATATAGGAATCGCTAGTTTGCGACCCACCGTTTCGAACGCATTCTCTCTCGATTGGTCTCTGTCCGCCGCTGCGCGACGCGCCAAGAGTCGCCAAAAGAGTAGTCGGTCTACAAGTTGTTTTGAATCGGATGGATATTTTGTGCCACCAATCGAAATTTCGCGCCACCAACGATCGAAAAGCATGCTGTTTTCAAGGATTTTGCGCATAAATTCTTTGTGGGTCGAAACCATGTTTTCGATAAATTCTTGGTGGGTCGAAAATTTACGATTTGCGTATCAAAAATGGGGGTGATGACGATACGACTCGAAACGAAAAGTATCAAAATGGGGGGTTTTTGGACTGTTGGACCCGTGCCAAGCTTGGTGGCACGAAAACCCTACAGCCATTACTACTACTACGGAAAAGTGTCGGGTTAGGGCAATATCTTAACTAATAACCATTCTGAAATTTCATTCACTGCAGTCATGCGGATTCAGTGCGCCTTATCTATGTTCAACATAAAGATGTACGAGTCCAACCATACATACATAAACGTAATTCATTATATAGCTCTAAAAAAGAAAGCAAGCACAATACGGTACAGCTACAGCGCCAACTACAGGGAACCACCAAAAATTGAAACCAACGTGATCAGTCAAGTTATTATTCGACCACAAATTGTCCACCTAATCAACAGATTAGCGTTAGCAGATCGCGTTAGCCGTCTGTAAAGAGTCGTTTTCCCTGTGTTTATGTGAACTGCCAGCTGCAAATGCCTTCACACAATTATCTTACAAACGTCTCTTACAAAATTATGTCACACAAAAGTGTTTACATAATCATGTTACAATCGGTGATTTATCGCGGTATTATGGTAAGTTTACCATATTTGGCACTAGCTGCTAGAGCTACTAGCTCCGAATGCCTTGTAAATGAGCTCCCTGTATGTAGTCAATGAATTCCATGATTAAACGTGATGTCATTATTAAACAGACACAAAGCAACGCGCATAATTAAATAAGCTTTCAATTTGTTTTCATAATCGTTGGTGTATTCATAATCACTAAAACAGCGCTTGACAGTTGAATTATTGACAGTCGAAAGCAAAATTTTACTAAAAATTTTACTATGCAACTTCTCCAGGTTTTTGTATTGTCGGTTGGGATCCACCTCTTCTGTGAAGTGGCGCAACATTATGTTGAGTTTTTTCACTTCGCGTCTAGCTCGTTGGCTATGATCTTCTCCACCATTCAGCTATTGTTGTACAATGGTACGTCTGAAACCGAATTTGACTTGCATCGGCTCCTAAAATAAATATGTTCAACACAGTCGGCTAGACAAACATTGATACAGGTCGATAAGCTATGAAGATCAAATGTCGCCACGGCATCTTACTAATCTTTCTACACCTAACGGGACCAAAATTTCAAACTAGAATTTCTAACCAACCGGCTGGAGTTGGAAGATAAAAATTTGGGTTTTTTGGTAACTTTTGGAGTACTCTGCTGTCCAACTTTGTTTTAGAAGAAAAAAAATTGGAATGTGCCAATTCCGCTGCTAGATTCTCTAGCTTGGTGATCCTGGTCCTGGCCTGAAAACTTGGTTCATAGACAGCCATTTTCCAGTTAAAAGACCATGGCATTTGTTTAATTGAGCTATTTTAGCACACAATTAACTGTTTTTAAAGTGAACAAAAGCTGTCCATCGTGAGAAAACAAAGGCAGAAGTACATAATATAGATAAAACATGATTCTGATTTTTGTTTTGAAAGCAATACAGTACCTGCTATGCATCAACACAACCTTTCTTTTTGTAATTTCAAGTAAAGTTTTACAAGTCAAGCGTAAACTGGTCAGGCATGTGCGGAACAGTCATCTATGTAAAAAACAAATTCAACTATTGGCCAAAAATCCTTTTTTTGCCGTGAAATCCTTAGTTCAACCGTTTTCAATCTTAGTAGACACTAAGTTGAGCATACTCGAAAGAGGATTCTGGCCTTCTATCCCGCTTCTCCCTAGGGTACAGTTTGCGAAAGGGAATTCCTTGATCTGATATTGAAATGGTTTGACCATCGCAGTTTGTCGTTCTGCGAATATCACGATGCGTTAAAGCTGGTGCACCATCAACAAATAACCAGTCCCCAGCTAAAAGTTTTCCATCCATCTTTCTCCATTTCAGGAATTGACAATGTTCAGTTATATTTACCTCCCAGATTAGGAAGATCCATCCTTCAATTGGCATTTTTTATCTTCATATGAACAGTGCCCAACTGGGCCGGCCATGGACTCCATAGTTTGTTCTTCATGACGTTTATACACATACGCACCCATTAAATAGCAGTTTACGGCAATGAATTCGCTCCACTTACAGCAACTAACACGGCAGGAGAACGACGTAACGGCATCTCCATCATGGCATCAGTATGGCCAGGGCTCAGCACACTACAACCTTCAGTAAAAACCTTGCTGACTTGTCAGATCTGAAACGGCACAAAGCAGCTCAATTAGTATGAAATCCTGTAAAACGTGCGCTCCCAAATTGTAAATCTTTAACAAATATGACCAAATCCGGTATCAAACAACTACTTTTGACTTGTACATTATTGTTACATTATATTACATTCACAACTAATTACTCCATGCTATCTCAGATTACGCGCTCATCATATCGCCTTACTTGATCGATTATCGGCCGATTTTCCCCTGGAACCCCCACTTACTATAACAATCGTAGCATTCGAGTCCGCTGACAGATATGTCTGCCCACGGGCACATGGGTAGGTATGACGATTAGCTATCGATTAATCATAAACATAACAATATTCGTCAAGCCCAAGGACGGTGGCCCTCTTTAAACAAAAAAATGGCCAAAAATGTACACACTCAAAACACTAATCGGCGCAAGTAGTGATCTCCCTACCAGGGGTCCAATGTTACCGCCTCCGGGGCAGCTCTGCATACCCCTCGGGGTCACTGCACGAGTGGACTATAAACGGCCCCAGGTCGACCCTGGCTAGTCCCTAAATGGTAACACCTCCCCCCGGGGCACACAGCTTGTTCCTGTTGGCTGTGTGATTGTTGGTCTCGGACTCAAGCCTCTGGTCTCAAGCCTGCCTCCCTCTTGGATGCCCGCTTAATGGTGCTGAAGGGTGGCCGCCTGACGTCTCATGCTGAGGAAGAGGCCGTCTATGGTTCCTGAGTAGATTACACACATCTCCCTACCATGGACGACAAAAACTACGGTAACAACGATTCGGAGCGTCCGGAGCGCCCGGCAGCCTAAAACTAATCAACGAACCGCTAGGCATCCCGTTTTTCTTCCCACTTAGAGAGACCGCTTAACTGACTTTTAGGGGTCCCTCCACTATATATTTTTACTTTCTAAGGCTTAAGCTTAGACTTAGGCTTAATTAATTTTAAGTAATTTTTGTTAGGGACCCCTAAAAGTCAGTTTTGCCAGAGACAAACAAGAAAAGAAGGAAAGACAGTCATTAGCAACAGTGAAGGCAATAGCCGCAACGAGAGAATGATGAACTGGCAGTCTGGCCGGCCAGTGGCTCAAGACAACAGTTGCACTGACCTGCATTAGAGAACTCCTCAATTTACATACAACATCTTAAGTGGGTTATCAGAAGACTACGTTCTACTGTACACTACAATGTACCACCGACAAAGACGGTGTTTTGTTTCTATTTTGTCATTATCCTTTGAATCGTTTACTGTGTACACAACACTGTATAAAACAGTTGACACAGATTAACTGCGAGTGGTCTCCAGAGAAAGAGAACAAAACATCAAACACGCCTATATGTCAATTGGCGGCAGTATCGGTTGTAAAACAGTAATTACATCTCTCGACTTGACAAACTTTCGAAAATCTCTAAAACACATTGTTACATGTTGATAATCAAGAAAATTCCAGTATTTGATAGCCCTAAATAGAAACAGTGACTCAGAACTTGCGTGATTAGCGTTTACATACAGAGCCTTGCTATGATTAAGACGGTTGCTATGTCTTGGACGTTGGTCACACATTGTATACAGCGGGAAATAACGTTGACCGTATTGGTATTGATACAGTAATAGCAAAGTGCGTTCAATGTTATCATGCCAGAGCAGCTTCAGGTTCAAGCGAGCGCACAGATCAACGTAAGCAGAAGTGAAATCGTTACAGAGCATCCTAACTGCAAAAGACTGCACTCTCTCTATTCGGCGTTGCATATAGATCGGCCTAGGCCAGCAGATTTCTGACGCATACATTAATGACGGCAGAAGGCAAGTACGGTATACCCTAGATAAAACATAACTTGGAGCACAGTCTCTGAACTGTCTGCACAACGCACCAAATGCACTCTTAGTTTTTGAAGATGCAGTGTTAAAATGACTAACAAAATCCAGCTTTCTATCAAATAGTACACCTAAGTATGGATATTCAGAAACCTGTTCAAGGCGATCTCCTGACTAAAGAATACGTTGCGATAGTGTAGGAGGCGTGGGGGCGTAACTAAAAACCATCTATTTAGTTTTGGTTGTGTTTAGAGTGAGGTGGCGGGAACGGACAGCGTGTCCGATCGCATCGATATCCCGTTGCAGGTCGAGCTCATCTTGGACAGATTTTACAGGTTTTACGAGCGCCATATCATCAGCAAAAAATAAAAGTTTTGCACCTTCAGATAACCGCAACTTGCTCAGAGAATCAACATAGGCTATAAAAAGAGTTGGAGATAAACAACCACCTTGGGGGCAACCTGACAACACCTCCATTCGTCCTGACCGAATACCGTCTACCTTAACAGCAAATTTTCTATCAGTAAGATATGACTTCAGCCAGTTTAGCACAGTTTCAGATATATCATATTCAGTACTCAACTTGGACAAAAGCGCACCAAATGGCAGTGAATCAAACGCTGCTTTAAGATCAAAGTAGACAACACAAACTTTCTTAACCCTTTGTAAAACGGGGCAAAAAGAAGGGCCGAAAATGAACTGATTTTATTCACACATAGAAAGGCGAAGTGCAAAGTCCGGAAAAAGTTTTGCTTTCGCACTTAGGTTTTGCAATAAGGGTCGGGAATAGGTGCGATCTTCATACATGAATAAAATTTCTTCATGTTTGAAGTAATGTTCTTCATTTATGAAGAGATTTAGTTCATGTATGAAGACTGCATCGGCTAGAGTTTTTCAGGTGGAAAACTTTACTTGTATCAGCTAGTATACCGATGAACACTTTAATACGAATTCATTAGAAGCATGAAAGGAATAACAAACACTAAACAAGCCGGCACACCCTATAGACGTCATTCAACACAAAACAAGACAGCTCTGTCTACTGTTTGGCTTTCTCGCGAGCGACCGGCACGTGTTGCTTCGCAGGGTCATCGAATAAATAGTCCTGATGAAAATGGAACAGCCAATCGCAGTTCCCGGGACAGAGTCTAACCTGACAGCGGTAACACGCCCAACTCGTCTGAGTTCTTTGCTTGTGCGCCAGACAAAGTCCTTTGGTGGCCGGGAAGAGACGGTGCCGAGGCGAGCCGTCAAAGCGCACGTTTCTTACTACGTTAGGAGAGACCGAATGAGCCACAAACGGAACGGTTTGTAGCGACAGTTCTTTTTGTTGTCTGTGTTTAGAGACGTGTAGATGCAGAAGGTGTTGTTTACTGCAGCCTATTAAAGGAAGGTGTTAGGCATACATGTAACAGGTCATCCGCCGAAGGGGGAGGGGGGTTGGGGGTCTGGCGCCGGCCGGAGGGTCTGATCCAAAAATATTGGGAGGGGGTTGGGCACTAAAAACGCTCAAAAATCGAAATTTTTGGGCTAAAAATCGACAAAAATCGCTAATTTGGGCTGAAATACAGCTAAAAAAGTGCTGTTTTACAGGCGATTTTGGCAATTTTTGTGGCGGAAAAATCGTCTCGGGGGTCCCCATCCGGGGGGGTCTGCTCTAAGTAGGGTGGGGGGGGGCAGACCCCCTGTTACATGTATGGTGTTAGGTAACCCATACTAATCGTTTCCAGCAATAGTAAACAACACAAAATGTACCTACCTCAATAATGTAGAAGAAGTACTTCATGTACCAACCTGAAACAGGGGTGAATAAACTTATGCAGGTTGTCAATATAAAGACAGAACTTACGGTAAGCGCGGAACCGTTTGCTGTACATGGCAATTCGCTGATCGCACAAGTCCACTGCACCCATTGTGTTGTTGTACCTACAGTGAGCTATTTTAGATCTTTTGGACCGCATTGTAAAAAAAAGAAAAACTCACGTAACTAGCGGCTCAGGCGCCGGTACTTCCGTCCTAACCCATCTGCCGCCGACTTTGGACCGCCGCACCAATACGAACTGCCTGTCTCTCAAGTGAGGTACCGAGTGGAGGAGGATGACCAGGCGATTGTCCCTCCAGGACGTCACGCCCATGTGTTCTTCTCTGCCGTCCTGGCATTCGATCTTATTCCAAATTTGGTTGTAGTCACCTGATCATACGATGTGTCAGTGTATAAAGTAAAATTATTAGTCAAACCTCTGTTCATCGGCGTTCTACTTGACTCCAAGCCATCTAGCAAAAACCCTTTCTTCATGGAGTCAGGGATTTTTTGAGCCGTGCGACAGGTACCCACAAAGTAGGTTTTGTGCTCGGCAAGGTCCTCAGTCAGGCGGGGGCTGGTCTAAAATATCAGTGTTTAGCAATTTACATAATGGCATGCTGAATACGTAGATAGTAATTATCAGTGACCAAAACGTGGCCTTTGTCCAGGTAAGAGTGCCCTCTGTCGCCCATATTCTCACCGGAAAGAAGCATCCAGACCTGAAGATAATAACTGATGGTCGAAGAAACTCAAATAAGTGTTCACTGTAACATACAGCAGCCCCAATACTCTTTAAAGTAGGGTACATTTTGTACTTGGCGGCGTGCGTCAGTTCATGATTGAGAATGAAGCCGTTTTGGTCTGCCAGCACAACCAGCTTAACAAAACGGAAGTAGTGTGTGTGCGTAGGAGACGAAATAAAAATTGTACTCACTCGTAAACCCCTTTTGATCGGTTTGTTCTTCATGAATTGTGCGAAACGGCACTTGCCTTTGAAAGGCAACTAAAAGTCAGTTACTTTATTATTTCTGACAGAAGCACCTTGGCAAGGTACCATTGTCTCGTCGATTGCAATGTAGGTGCAGGGGTTGTAGCCCTCGGTGCACTTCACTCTGAACGCATCTCCCAGGTCTCGTATCTTGTAGATGCTTAAAAATGTGTAGAATGTTGATAACCAACGGTAATATTAGTCTGTTACGGGTCATAGGCCTCTGTGCCCGCGACGCCTCTAGCACCAGGTTGATGATCTGCCATGTTGTTTTGAAAATGCGAACACCGCAGAACCTGGTAGAACCTGAATTATATATTAATTATAAAATCATCAGTGCTATGAGTAAGTCACCGGTTTCCACTCATAGTTTTCTTGAAAAGTTCGTTTCCAAAGAGATCATCCATTTTCCAAGGGTCTCTGAGGTTTGACACCTAAATAGAGAGAGCAAAATTTCGGCAGCATGAAGCAAAAATCATGGTCGTCTGTCTGTCTGCCACTGTCGGCACCCGAATTTGTGTTCTGCTTTTGTATTTTGACACTTCAGTGGGCTGACTGGCTGCCTGTTTGATGTACGCGAAGGCTTCTGTTTATCAGGCAACTTTTTCACCTCAGCATACTGGTTTTCAGGAATTATGCGCACCTAAAATTATTTTGTCATTGCTGCGCACGTTTTTTGCAATGAATCACCTCTCGGTTGGCATATAGGAGGCAGCTCTCAGGGTAAAGGCAGTGCTGATAAACGCCGAAATCGATGTCTCCTCGGTGCCAGTTCACTAGATAAACACGCTCTCCGATGACCTCGCAGTGGGCCGCATCGGCGATCGTTCCCGTGTCCTTCTCATCATCCAGCAGCTGCACGATCGTCCCCTCAGCATATGGTAGCGAGCCGAACAAGGTGCTGTCCGGACCGTTGAGCTGACCAGTTCTAGCCCGGTTCTGATGATGATAATGAAATAGCATAGTGATCGTGTATCTGTCACAAAGAACAGACGTGGCACAAACAATAATTTTGCAATAAAACATGTGTGGATCCACTTTTGCCAGTCAAATTTCATACAATCTTTGTCTTCAAACTTCTGCAGAACTTCGTACCATGATCAAATTTTGTAACTATTTGGATTAGCATCAATTATTCACTAAATCATGGCATCATTGATGCAAGATTCCGCATTATGACTAGTAAAATGGTAGTAAAATAGTAGTAAAATTAGTGAAATTATTAGTAAAACAAAAATTAGTAAAATAGGACCTGCTTGGTAGTAAAACAAAAATAAAAATTAAGTTGACGGGCTGAATTTGTAGTAAATTTTAAAATAAAAATACACTAGTAAAATAGCAGTAATATAAACTAACAATCGGTCCCAGCTTCTGATCCTGGACAGCTGAATACCCCTCCCTCTCTCGGCACAGCCTTTGAAGCTGCCTGAATGTTGTGCTAATCTGGGCGCTAATACGAGTACAATTGCCCTGCTCACCACCTTGGAACTCTGAAAATAAACCTGGCCAGGTTCTGAACCCATATTGGGTCTATTATTGTTCGGAACGTTCCAAGGCTTTTATGATTATGCTCCGTGTGCGCTAATGAGCACAAATTGATTGAAAGTTGCCTCTTGAGCAATGGCTGCCAGAGATTATGTCTCCGCAGCATTTTGAATCGGAGCTTGCGCCCTAAGCCGTGCTATTAATTACTGCTCGCGAGCCTGTACTGAGCGAGACATGAGTTGCACCGAATTTACAAATTTGTGGCCACTGTGCTTATATTGCTTTCATGAATGAGTGAGCGGGATGACCGTGCAACCACGCGAAATTTAACGGATTTAGCACGAAATTTGAATGCTGCACAACACGTAATTTTGGAACGAATGGATGGTTTACAGGCAGTTACTGACCGACTGGAGGGTTTTGCTGAAAATGTTCAGCAGCAACTTGCCGCTGCTGGTGATCTGAATGCTGCTCGCAATCAGTTAGCGCCTAATCAACTGCCGGGTTTTGGTGCTATTTCTCCTGTTCTTACCACTTTCTCTGGCGCTGAGTGGAATGCACGTTTTAATGACTGGTTTAGGCAGTTCGAAACTGTTGCGCAGGCTTGTAATTGGGCAGACGATAGAAAATTGCGCACACTTCCAGTCTATTTGATCGGACCAGCCAGAGATTTCGTTTAAAGTTTGCCGCAGGCAACTAGAGCTAATTATGGTTTACTGACTCAAGCCCTGCGTGAGCATTATACGCCTCCTCAAAATGAGCAACTGCGAACTGATGAAATGCTTTCGCGCAGACAGCACGCAAATGAATCTGTTGAGCATTATGCCTACGAACTTTTGCGCTTAGTGCGTGAGGCTAATGTACTTCCACCTGAACCTCTTGGTGTGGCTGCGGCAGTGCCTGCTGAAATGCCCGAAATCGTAGCAAAACGAATGGCTTTTCGGCTTTTTGTCAGAGGCCTGCTTCCATATATTAAAATTAGTGTTGAGGATAAAGACCCCACTGACTTTGACGAAGCTTTGCGGCTTGCAAAGCGTTTTGAGTGTCGTGTGCAGGTTGAAAAACAGCATCAGGCTGCAACAATGTCACCTACAGCCAGCACACAACAATCTGCCGCTACTGTGCCTGCTGCCACAGCTCAGGCTTGCCCAACTGCCCCTACTTCTGTTGAACAGCTCGCTGCACGGTTGAATGCTGCCTTGGGTGAAGACCTATTAGAACCTTCTGCTAGGCGCGGGTTTTCTTGGCGCGGTCACCGGCCTTACCAGACACGATTTAACCGTTTTCACAACAGTTCCGGTTTCAGAGATATGGGCGATTCCGAGTTGGACCGTGTGGTTCAGGATGCAGTCCGACGTGCCCTGCACGTTCAATCCAGTCGTTCTACCTGGCACGACCGTCAGAGCGGCTATCAGAGAGACGATGGCCGACAAGGCAGTTTTCGCCGAGGAGATGGTCATCGCGGCAGTTTTCGCAGAGAGTATGGCCAGCGAGGCGGCTATCAGCGCCAGTACCCGGATCGAAACCAGAATCAGAGCGGTTATGGCCGTGGCAAGGGTGGCCGTGGAGGCCGTGGCAGAGGCCAGAGCGGCCGAGGCCGCTATAATCAGACTTCTCACCCACCTCCGGAAGGTAGTATGAATTTTTATGCTGCCTCTGCGTCTGACCACACCGATACTACTGTAGAACCCGACCCAAACTTTGAACCAGTCAAAATGGGTGACTATGATCCCCACGTTTACTGTCTTTTTGCAGGCAAGCGCCGATCGATTTCTCCTGGAGATCAATCTCCATGTGGCCGGCCTGTGGGCCCTGAAGCTAAAAGCCCTCGCCTTGATGCGAAAGACCCAGGTAGTAATGATGGTCCAACTTGTAAACACGATACTGTGTGTGCCAGCGAGTTGGCACAGATCCAAACTGCAACTCTGCATCAAGATGCTATTTTGCACACCTGTGCACGGAAAAATGCAGTAAAAATTGGAGGTGGTATTGATCAGAAAGATGACTTTTTCTGTGCGAACTGTTGGGTTTTCTTCTGTGGAATCTGTGCTCACCAAGCTGGTTGGTGCTGGAAATGTGCTACAGCATCGCCTGTTTCAGCCCTGCCGGAGCAACAATCCGTCTCCTCCAATGATTGGCAGGCCGTGGTGCTCCACACTCAGCAGATGCTAACAGAACAATTGGTCAACAGGTTGGCCAGCCATGAGTCGCGTATCAAGGCATTGGAAACCTTCAAGGCGTGCACACACACCTACAAAGTGCGCCGTGATGCGCGGCTGGACCAGCTGGACCAGCGCGTGATGGTGCTGGAGGGCACGCCACTGGATGAGGCGCCCGAGGGGGATTCGAACGGTGGCGACGCCAAACAGGGTGCCGGAGGCAGTGACTCTCCTCTTCCTCGCACACCTGGCTCAGGTACAGGTAAACTGACCGAAATGTTCACCTTAATGGTGATTTGTTCTCTGTTTCAGACCAGTGAGGCCTCTTTGGCTCCTGGTAGTGGTCTGTCCAGTTCAGCGACCGCTTGGTCTCAGATTTGCTCTGTTGATCAAATCCTGTACTTGATGTTATTTTTATTAGTGCTTACTCTTGTTTGGCTGCACCATAAACTCGGCTCTATGCAGCAACAATGTGCACAGCTGACCGACATTACTTACAAATTACCGCACGAACACCACACCCAGTCGCAACACAACACAGAGGCTATTTCCGAGCTACATGATTGGTGTGCTCAAGGTTTTGAGCGTGTCTGTCAACTGATTTACAACCAAGAAAACATAGCCACTATGGACCGCGCCGCCTTGGAGTTTCGTGTCACCTGCCTGGAGGACCACTTCCAGGAGGTGCGCAAGCATTTGGCCAGCTCTTCTGGGGCTCCGTTGCCCTATCAGTATGGTCCTCTTGTTAAGACCCCAACCAGAGCGGCCTGCTTCATGTGTAATTATGGGTGTGAGTGCTCACGGCACCACAAACTGACGTTTCCCCCTAGCCGCAAACGCATCAATCTGTTTGCTTCCACCTTTGAGGTGGATGAACCTAGTTTTGAAACGAGATTCGAGCGGCTCATGGCTCCTGTGCCAGAGCAGGCTCGGCACATGGTGCGACCATATACACAAGCTAGCGCTGGTGGTGCTCCTCTTTTCATCACCAAAGCGTGCGGTGGACCTGTTATTGTCACCCAGGCCTCTGTTGACCCACCGAACCACCCCACTGCACCTGACTGCTCGAAAGCTGAGGGCTGTGGTTCGGCAGAGAGTGAGCGAACGCGTACTGACAGGGAGGTCGCTTCCGGTTCCTCTGAAAGCACCGGTTCTAGTTCTTCTGACTCCAGCCCAGGCTGTACACCTGCTGGTACTCTGTTTACTTTGTCGCTGGTGCTACTGATCTTCTTCGCTCTCACAGGCATGACCTGTGGTTTGGCGCCTACTGCGGCATCTGCAGGTAAGGCATACTTTCTGTGTGCAGGTAGCCGAGGTGGTCATCCAATAGCCGTTCCTGACCATGTCATGTGTGAGTTTCCAACTGTCGACAAAATCTATACTTCCACTGTCGAACTGTTTGTGCCACGAACAGTACCCATAGTCGTTCCGGCAGTCAAGTGCTACCAACGCACTCGAACTGTTTGCACCTCTACCGGATTACTTGGAACCTGGGGTGCTCATGGCATAGTCGCAGATACTGTGTCTGTTCAGTCTGTACCTCCTGATGACTGCTTAGCTGTTTGGAAATCGTTTTCCTGGCGTGGGCAGCGCCTGTATTTGATGGACAAACACTTTTATTCTACTAATCACACAGTGTTTGTTCACTATACATGGTTCAGTACCCATTGTGAATCCGCTACAAACTTTATTCTGGAAATTGGTGAACTTGCCACCATGGACGGCGATCACTTATTGAGCAATCTCGGTGATGTTGGTGGCTGTCGCTTTGCTAATCACCGCTGTGACACTCAAGATGGTATCATTGTTTGGCACACATATGGACATAATGACCGCATCTGTTCTTATGTATCAAACGGCAATTTTACTGCGCAAATTTCGCAGAATCACATTGTCATACACGAATTACAAGGTGCTTTTCTTGTTCACTCTGATGACCCACATGGTTTTAACCTGGAAGTTACTTGTCTTCCAGCTACTGCTTTTCTGACTACTAATGGTGTCGCTGTTCGGTTCTGGAGTGCCAAAGTTTCTGCAACTGTCATTCAAGCTCTCTTCGCCAATGCCACAGGGTATTACGTGTTCCATATGGGCGATGAGACTGACCCAGTTAATGTCAAATTGAACTATTTGGCTGATCAAATTGTCGCACAATCCCTTGAAAACTTTCGAACTGTTTGGGTAGCCTTGTGCCGCCTTGCTGACAGCCAACTGCAAACAGTAAGACAGCTTTTGCGCCTTGACCCCACATTGGGGGCTCGTGCATTACTAAATCGCACTGATATCTCTGCAACCTTTGCTGGTGAAGTGCTCATGATAACACAGTGCCGTAAAATCAGACCTTTGCGAGTTTTCTGGGATTACAAAGTTAATGACACCTGCTATGAGTTTGTCCCTGTCTTGACTACACAAGGGTTGCTCTTTGTTTCCCCTGGCTCCTCTGACCTTGTATTTACATCACCTGTTGTTCAGTGTGACCATCACATTTCTGGAATTTTCTTTGATGGTGCTAAATATCGCACGGAGCAAGGCCCAGTCCATGTTTCTATTTTTCCCAGCCAAATGGTCTGGCATGCTTCTTGGTCTGCCTTTGTTTTCAATTCACCACCTATCTTTCATAGTTCATTAGCTGGTATCACTAGCACTATTGGGTTACTACGCAGTTACTGTGGACGCATTGAACGCTTGCAAGCACAGCTTAATGGCTTAATTAATTATACATCTACCTTCAGCCTTGACCCCAGCCTTGTCAAAGATGCCTTGATTGGCTATGGTACTGGCCTTGGCCAGATCCTATCAGGTGCTGGGGAAGGTATTGAACATGTTATCACAGGCACCAGCCAAGGCGTTTCAAACCTGAGCACAGGCTTGTTGTCTGGTATCTATCAGTTTATAGTGAATGGTGCAGTCACAATTCTTCTCATTGTTCTTGCCTGTGCAGCTATTTTCCTATTTATTCGTTGTGGTGGCCTCCAGTGGCTCTCACGCCACCTACGTCGTCTTTGGCCTCGTGCCCAGACAGAAAGTGTCCAATTCCATGCTGCCACTAATGATACCCCAGCTACTGTGACACTTCCATTTAATCGGCATGATAACGATAATGATCCTGGTGGCTCTGCAGCACCATGCCAAGCTGAACAGTCATGTTCTACTGTAGAGGCCCCATCCCTTGTGAAGAGCACAGAGGGTAACAAGCAGTCCGCTCAGTCTTGCACTCAGATCGCAACTGCAGCTCCAACATGGACCTGCTGGCCACAGCTGACTGAAAAGTCTCTTGGCTATTGTTATACACTCAATGGTGCTCCTGCTTTCGCAGATGTCTCTTTGAACACCACAGTTGGTGCTCATGCTACCATTGGTGTTTATCTGAATAACATGCCCTTCGTAGCACTGTGGGACACAGGCTGTAATTTTACATTCTTGGCCCAGCGCACTTTCAAGCGTTTGGGACTTGAAATCCTTGGGCCGTCCAAGATTTCTGCTCGGACAATGGCTGGACAGTCGATCCAATTTATTGGCACTACGGTTGTGACTTTAGTAGTGGCATCACAAGTCTTTCTATTGTCTGTACATTTGGCTCAGGATGGGCATTGCCCCACTGATTTAGTAATTGGCACTGATGTCATGCAGAAACTTGGTCCATTCGGCATGAACTTTGTACCTACCAATTGCACACTTTCCATTGGTGACGCAACACTGCAGTTGGGAGTTGGTTTGTCACTCCAAGGCAAGCATAATTATGCTGATCATGTACCAGTGCAAATCTGTGATTCTGTCACTATTCCGGCACGCACTGAATGCATCGTGAGAGGAAAAATGCTGACGGATGTTTTGCATAGCTCAGATCTCCTCTTTGAGCCTGCCGATGAGCGGCTCGCTGGTTTGGGTTTGTTTGGAGCGAAAGTTTTATGCACAAATGCTCAGGCATTCGTTCCGGTGCGGCTTATGAATGCTTCTCATGCACCAATTAAACTCTATGCACATCAGAGAGTCGGCTATGTTAGTCCAGTGAATGCAGTTCTTTGCTCATTTGCCAGTGCTACTAATCCAAACCAGTATTATGCTGCAACTGGTACTACCAACCGCTTCCCTGAAATGCCTTCAGGAACTTCAACAGCTGGCATCAAGTCGCCTGCCGACACTGACAAACAGTTTGCACAATGTTTATCCAGAAGCTCTCTAACCGATGAGCAACGTACTACTTTGTTGCAACTCTTGCATCAGCACAGCCACGTGTTTGCTACTGATCACTTTGACTTGGGTCGGACTACCACTATTTACCACCGAATTCGAACAGGGGATAGCAGACCCGTGAAATCTCGTCCCTACCGCATTGTTGACTTACGAGGACCTGATGCACTTCTGGCGCATTTGCATGACCCCAAGGCTAAGCCGTTCTTAGTTCACCAGAATCGGCTCAAGCTGTGTTTAGGCGATCGAGTCTCTTCATTGCCACTTGAACCAAGTGTTCCAACCACTACAGATGTCTCCTCGGTCTCTCCTACAGCCGTTCCCAGTTCCTCAACGACCCTCAAACCTGATGGATCCATGGTTCCGTTGCCCAGTGATGATCCGAAGTCAACTGCTGATGCAAGACCATACAACCTCAGACCTCGTCCACATCGAAATGCAATGAACACCAGGAGGACCTTGTGAATCTAATATTCTTCTGTGTTAATTAGTTGTTCTATTTATGTTATGTGCTTCTTTTTCTTATATTCATTTATTTGGAACTCTGCAGCATCCGATAAGGACCTGCTAGGATGATTTTCTATGTAAAGATCTGGGGGCCAGATCTCTTTTATGAGGGTGCATATGTAGCGTATATTTGTTGATGTGTGTATAGAATGTTGTACTACAGCTGTCTTCGCTCTACTTCTTGCATGCTCTAATGGCGGCTCCAGCCAGCCCGCTGACCTCTTCTTTCTCTGTCTCCCTCTAAAAGCCTTCACAGGTGTTTCTCATCTTTGGCCTTTAAAAGGGCCACGCTGTCCTCTTTCGCTAGAGTCTGGCTTGTATGTAGCGCTCTGCGCGGCATAAACAATCTACCGAATTGGAGTGCTACATAAATAGTAGGTGCGTATTGTAGTCCTGTATTGTCCCTCACTCACCGACTAATTTGTTTATTGAGTAGACGGCCCCTTGCCGCCCCCCGCAGTAAATTCATGTCTCGTTAATCCGGACCTCGTTAATCCGGATATTCGCCTTCCGGACAAGATTAGGCCAGGTCCCAATTTTCCCTCATGTTATATGACTCGTTAATCCGGATCCGGATTCGTTAATCTGGACAGAAGATTTGGGGTCCCAACTTCGAAATTTGTATGGTAAAGTGATTCGTTAATCCGGATTTGGTTAATTTGGACAAAATCCATGCGCAATTTTTCAATTCAGGTGTGAATTTTCAATTGAATAATGCTTTTCTTTGAGTCAGAATTGGTTATTTTTGCCTTTTTAGGAGCTATAATCAGCTGAAATAAGTTTTTGGGTTTTAATTAGGAGCTACAGCTGCAGAATCTGATAATGCAACTAACAAAAAGTTGTCATTTAGACATTTCACCTGAAAAACAGTGTTTTAGCTTTGATCCGTTATTCCGGAAATTCGCTAATTCGGACAAAGTTGGCCGGTCCCAACTTGTCCGGATTAACGAGACACGACTGTAGCTTCCTTATACACGCGGAGCGTGCCCTATAGTGATCCGTCCCCCTAGGGGTATTTTTTATATTTGAAAAACAGACCCTCCGGAGAGTCCCTATACTGATGCGTCCCCAAGGGGTATTTTTATATTTGGAAAACAGGCCCTCCGGAACGTCCCTATACTGATGCGTCCCCCAGGGTATTTTTATTTTTGGAAAACAGGCCCTCCGGAGCGTCCCTATACTGATCCGTCCCCCAGGGTATTTTTATTTTTCACGTCCACGTTCAGCGACTGTGGTGGTACCATATATGGTACCGTCACCATACGTATATGGTACCGGCACCATATATGGTACCCATACATGTAACAGGTCATCCGCCGATGGGGGGAGGGGGGTTGGGGGGGGGTCTGGCGCCGGCCGGGGGGAGGGGGTCTGAGCCAAAATTTTGGGGGAGGGGGGTGGGCACTAAAAAACGCTCAAAAATCGAAAAAATCGCAATTTTTTGGCTAAAAATTGCCAAAAATCGCTAATTTGGGCTGAAATACAGCTAAAAAGTGCTGTTTTGCAGGCCATTTTGGCAATTTTTTGTGTGAAATTGTAAAAAATTGCAAAAAATTTGCTCGAAAATTTACTTGCCAGAAAAATCGGAGGGGGGGGGGTCGGTGAAATCGTCTCGGGGGGGGGGGGGTTCGTCCCCGGGGGGGGGGGGAGGGGGGGGGGGGGGCAGACCCCTCCAGACCCCCCTGTTACATGTATGATGGTACCCCTACCCATGGCCATGGGTGCCGGTACCATAGACGTATAGTACGAAATTTGAACAGAGTGGTACCATAGTAGGTGGTACCGGTACCGGTAATAACGCGAAGGTGGGGTACCATGTATGGTACCACCACAGGCCCCGAAGGTGGGGGTACCATATATGGTGACGGTACCATATACCGTACCACTACCTAAGGTACCGGTACCATATGGTACCGGCACCTTATATGGTGTCGGTACCATAAACGACGTTAAGTGCCTGACTCAAAATGGCGTTTTAAAATTTTCTCCGGGTATGGTCGGCCGATGGGGTATGGGCCGGCGAGGGGGGAGGGGTTACCAACCGGCCCATGTATGCCTACCAGTAGTAATTGCGATTATTCGACATGTGAAGATAAGATAGGTATATCTATGGTATTAGCCATCGACTGGAACCAAAATTTCGGCAACAATCGGCAATTTTCAAGTCAGGTTAAAAACTTTAAAATAAATTCTAGCGGAAAATTGCAGGAGACAATTATGGAGGTGTTCTGCTAAGCTTACTGTTACGCTACTGTGAAATACTGTAGGTACCAATACCATTTAGGTTGCAGCAAACGACAAACAAAGTTTACTTTGAAAGGAATTCGTGGTGATTTCAGGACAATTGTTGCCTAACGGGGGTTTTGGATGATTTACCTATAAATCGGTTCTGTTATTTTCTCCTAAAGTTGAATACGGCCGGCCGAGGGGGTCAACCAAAAATTCGATTCTCTTACCTTCTCCTAAAACTTGAATACTGCCGGCCGAGGGGGTCTACTAAAAATTCGATTCGAGCTCATATACGGGCCGGAAAATGAGGTCGGGGTTAGTCAAAATAGGAAAATTCGGGCTGTGGGCCTGCCGGTTTTGGGGTCGTCCGTTTCCAGCGCTTAGGCGGTGTGTTTTGGCGGTGGAGTCCAGCACAAATTGGTGTGCGGGCAACCCACCCCCACCGTGGTCATTGTATGTTTCGATCTGTCTCAAAAAGTATGCTAAAATATTTTAATTTGCACTAACAAATTCCCAGAAACATCGTTTAGGGGCCACCCGGCGGAGGAAGGGGCAGAGTTAGTTCTGAACATAAGAGCCGCCAAATTCCCCAATTAAACCGTCAGAGCGCAAGTTCCAACCCGGCGAGAGGGGTGACCGCCTGGTGACATGTTGCGTACATACATGTAACAGGTCCCGGCCGGCTAGGGAGTGGGGGAGGATGGTTTTTCCACCAGGTGGGGGGTCGATGGCGGTTTCGGCCAGAGGAGGAGGGTGTTCCAAAAGTCCAAAAAAGCTCCAGAACGCCTGGAAGGGCGTTTTTTAATCACGCTTTTCTTTAATAAGGAGGCTATAAACAGTATTTTACTCGAACCGCTACCAGCATACATGCAACAGGGGATTTGCGGCCTTCTTACCGTTTTTTGTTTTAACAGGTGGCGGTTGGGTCCCCAAAACAGTTAAAAAAAGTGATTTTGAGGGTGGCGGTTGGGTCCCCGAAACAGTTAAAAAAGTGATTTGTGGGTGGCGGCTGGGTCCCCGAAACAGTTAAAAAATTGTTTTGAGGGTGGCGGTTGGGTCCCCGAAACTGTTAAAAGTATTTCGAGGGTGGTGGTTGGGTCCCCGAAACAGTTAAAAAAGTGTTTTGAGGGTGGCGGTTGGGTCCCCGAAACAGTTGAAAGTGTTTTGAGGGTGGCGGTTAGGTCCCCGAAACAGTTAAAAAAGTATTTTGAGGGTGGCGGTTGGGTCCCCGAAACAGTTAAAAAAAGTATTTTGAGGGTGGCGGCCAGATCCCTGAAACAGTTAAAAAAGTGTTTTGAGGGTGGCGGTTGGGACCCCGAAACAGTTAAAAAGTGTTTTGAGGGTGGCGGTTGGGTCCCCGAAACAGTTAAAAAAGTATTTTGAGCGTGGCGGTTGGGTCCTCGAAACAGTTAAAAAAAGTAGTTTTTGAGGGTGGCGGCCGGGACCCCGAAAAACAGGTAAAAAAATTATTTTGAGGGTGGCGGTTGGGTCCCCCAAACAGTTAAAAAAGTGTTTTGAGGGTGGCGGCTGGGTCCCCGAAACAGTTAAAAAAGTATTTTGAGGGTGGAGGCGGGGCCCCGAAACAGCTAAAAAAAGTATTTTGAGGGTGGCGGTTGGGTCCCCCCCCCCCCCCCCGAAACAGTTAAAAAAAGTGTTTTGAGGGTGGCGGTTGGGTCCCCGAAAAGCTTAAATAAGTGTTTTGAGGGTGGCGGTTGGGTCCCCGAAAAAGTTAAAAAACTGTTTTGTGGGTGGCGGGTGGGTCCCCGTAAAAGTTAAAAAAAGTGTTTTGAGGGTGGCGGTTGGGTCCCCGAAACAGTTAAAAAAGTGTTTTGAGGGTGGCGGTTGGGTCCCCGAAAAAGTTAAAAAAAGTGTTTTGAGGGTGGCGGTTGGGTCCCCGAAACAGTTAAAAAAGTGTTTTGAGGGTGGCGGTTGGGTCCCCGAAACAGTTAAAAAAGTGTTTTGAGGGTGGCGGTTGGGTCCCCGAAAAAGTTAAAAAAGTGTTTTGAGGGTGGCGGTTGGGTCCCCGAAACAGTTAAAAAAGTGTTTTGAGGGTGGCGGTTGGGTCCCCGAAAAAGTTAAAAAAAGTGTTTTGAGGGTGGCGGTTGGGTCCCCGAAACAGTTAAAAAAGTGTTTTGAGGGTGGCGGTTGGGTCCCCGAAACAGTTAAAAAAGTGTTTTGAGGGTGGCGGTTGGGTCCCCGAAAAAGTTAAAAAAAGTGTTTTGAGGGTGGCGGTTGGGTCCCCGAAAAAAACAGTTAAAAAAAGTGTTTTGAGGGTGGCGGTTGGGTCCCCGAAACAGTTAAAAAAAGTGTTTTGAGGGTGGCGGTTGGGTCCCCGAAACAGTTAAAAAAAGTGTTTTGAGGGTGGCGGTTGGGTCCCCGAAACAGTTAAAAAAGTGTTTTGAGGGTGGCGGTTGGGTCCCCGAAACAGTTAAAAAATGTGTTTTGAGGGTGGCGGTTGGGTCCCCGAAACAGTTAAAAAAAGTGTTTGTGGGTGGCGGTTGGGTCCCCAAAACAGCTAAAAAAGTGCTCTGAAACGGTCGACTTTTCACTTATTCTCCTGACACAAACTTTGTGGTCATTTTTTAAAATTGAAATTTGCAGGCCGCTATGAATAATGCGTTCGCAGCGTTCCGCTTTTCCATCAGCATCACAGACCGCAGAGCTCAAACCAAGAACTTGAACTTGTTGAGTTGGCCGACTCTCTCATGGAGGTACAGAAACACCATTGAATTTATCTCCAGATATGCTTGCTTACTACACATTAATTAACAGGTGCCACGGTCGGTGCCCAGCCATGACCACAATGTGGTCGACTTGAAGGCATATTTTGAACCCATGCAGTTGCGCATGACCAAGTGGGATCTACGTCAAGCAGCAACCAAACGATGACCAGAAGGTGTTGCTATTGGTGTATGGTGCGCTTGTGTCCTGGCAACTGCCACTGGTTGTGGCATTTCTGTAACGACTATGAATTCTACGACCCCAGGCCCTGCAAATGGTTAAAAGGAGCGGCTCGAAACAACCCTATCAAAATATGAACTTTACTCTGGTTCTGGTTTGTTCATCTGCCAGTGTCCTACAGAGGGCGTAAAAGTTTACGCAGCTATCGCGTATAGAACAGGCACCTATCGCATATAGAGCAGGCACCTATCGCGTACAGAACAGGCACCTATCGCCTATAGAACGGGCACCTATCGCGTATAAGACAGGCACCTGTCGCGTAAAGAACAGGCACCTATCGCGTAAAGAGAAAAAACAGCTATCGCGTTTAGCGTTCTTACGCGATAGGTGAAAAATCGGTCATATGCAAAGGGTTAATTGAGCTGCTTTAGTCTGAAAAAGGGCCATGTGATCAATCAGCTGGCCGGATAAAAAGACAAGTCAATATGTACCTTGACCAAAAGCATGATGGACAAGTGCCGATCAGTTTGTGGAAGACGCAACATTCAAGGGACTCAGAGACACTAGCTTTTTTATTGGCGAGGTAAAGGATTAACCAGCAAGTATGACACTGCCAAACAAAGCGAATATTCCATTGATCACCGAGCTGTTTTGATTTCCAATTTAGTGGGACATGACAGTACCAGGCGAAGTACAAGTCAACTCTAAAGGACATGGCGAATGCCCCTGATTGGGCCAGGCAAGACAATTGAGAGAAAGAGCTTTGAACGGCAGGACACAAACACATCTTGGAGTTGCGACGTCAAGTGCATGAGGATCATAAAGCTGAACCAAAGCCGGCACATCCTACTCCTACTGCAAGAAATCGGAAAA
>JASANB010002433.1:0-21656 GCA_030248155.1 Sabatieria punctata | reverse complement strand
CCCTGATCTTAAGACGCTGTCTTTAGTGTTTCCGAGTAAATTTATTTTTAAATTAAATAACTTTTAAATTGCTTGCTCAGCATTCAGAGGAAAATAACTTGCTATTAATTTGCTTGGTACCCAAATTCTGAAATTAAATTTGATACAAATTTGTTATTTGATATGAATTAAATATAAATTTGCTAAAATCAATACTCAATTCCTGAGGAAACAGCTCAAAACCTAGGTTGTGTCAGTCCAAAATGAGTTGACCTTGCTTCAGATGGCGACAAATGGTCTACAAATTAGCAGTTAATCAGTTAATATCTTTGCTTTAAGCATGAAGAAGGTCATCTTTGGACTGAACTTGTTGTTTTGTAGCCAGGCTTTGGTTAGTGAAACTGCCAAATCAAGCAAATTTATATCAAATTCATATCAAATTTATATCAAATTTCTAGGCCAATTATACTAAATTTAATATAATTTTAATTTGTTTGACAGTCATCGCGAGAAATTTAATTTGTTATTAAATTGCTATTTACTTGGTGATTTTGGCCAAAACAATTTAATTTTGTTATTTAATTTTAATTTGATCGGAAACACTAGCTGTCTTAAGAGCGCTGGGGGGCAGTGACGTCGGATGACGTCACTGCCCCCCCCCCCCCAGCGTACCGCGGCTTACTACTACTTAATTGTCATTGCCAACCGAAATCAGGCAGCCATCAGGCAGACATGTAAAGTGGGGGGTCGGCAGAATCGGCCCGCATGGTGTGCGTTGGACATCCCTATGACCCCAAAGTAAAACCCTAAAACAGTTCCATCCAACTGCCTCTGGGTAGCCAGCAATGGCCATCGGCGGTTCTGTCTGATCCAGCCATTTTCCATAGTAAAACTCGAAAACACACCAAACAAAAATGCATGTTTCTCCGGGGGGCTACCTCGCTCAGGCACGTGCTATGCAGCGTTCAAAAGTTCACATCATGAGCTTTCAGAATGTGTAATAAAATTTGTGGCGATTTTTGTTATTTCAAAAATAATCCATGCCGAAATATGGACTGATCACGATTTCGTCAGTTTTTACGGAAATGAGAGTTTCTCTAGGGGGCTACCTCGCTCAGACATGTGCTATGCAGCGTTTGAAAGCCCGCATCATGAGCTTTCAGAATCTGTAATAAAATTTGTGGCGATTTTTGCTATTTCAAAAATAATCGATCTCGAAATATCGACTGATCACGATTTCGTCAGTTTTTGCGGAAATGAGAGTTTCTCTAGGGGGCTACCTCGCTCAGACATGTGCTATGCAGCGTTTGAAAGCCCACATCATGAGCTTTCAGAATCTGTAATAAAATTTGTAGCGATTTTTGTTATTTCAAAAATAATCGATCCCGAAATATCGACTGATCACGATTTCGTCAGTTTTTACGGAAATGAGAGTTTCTCTGGGGGGCTACCTCGCTCAGACATGTGCTATGCAGCGTTTGAAAGCCCACATCATGAGCTTTCAGAATCTGTAATAAAATTTGTGGCGATTTTTGTTATTTCAAAAATATTCGATCCCGAAATATCGACTGATCACGATTTCTTCAGTTTTTATGGAATGAGAGTTTCTGTGGGGGGCTACCTTGCTCAGACATGTGCTATGCAGCGTTTGAAAGCCCACATCATGAGCTTTCAGAATCTGTAATAAAATTTATGGCGATTTTTGTTCTTTCAAAAATAATCGATCCCGAAGTATTGATTGATCAGGATTTTATCAGTTTTCAGCATCTGACTAAAGTAGCTAAAAAAGAAAATGGGATGACCAAATTGAGGTTTTCTGGTAGGCCAAATTCATTGGCGATGCCCATTTATAGCTAGGATCACGATACTTGATCGATTATCGATTTTTTGCTGTGCAGATGACCCAACTACACAGGCTATGATGTTAGTGGTTTTTGGGCATGCCGATTTCAACCACGATGCTGGTTTAGAGCTATCATCGAGTTTTAATTCAATAATCGATTTCGATTGATTATCGATTTTTGTTGTGCAACTAAACAGGCCACAAAGCTAGGATGTTAGTGGTTTTCGGGCATGCCGATTTCAACATATAAAACATCTCTAAACCAACATCGTGGTTGAAATCGGCATGCCCAAAAACCACTAACATCAGTGTAGTTGGGTCATCTGCACAGCAAAAAAATCGATAATCGATCAAGTATCGTGATCCTAGCTGTAAATGGGCGTCGCCAATGAATTTGGCGTACCCCAAAACCTCAATTTGGTCATCCCATTTTCTTTTTTAGCTACTTTAGTCAGATGCTGTAAACTGATAAAACCGTGATCAAACGATACTTCGGGATCGATTATTTTTGAAATAACAAAAATCGCCACAAATTTTATTACAGATTCTGAAAGCTCATGATGTGGGCATTCAAACGCAGCATAGCACACGTCTGAGCGAGGTAGCCCCCCAGAGAAACTCTCATTTCCGTAAAACTGAAGAAATCGTGATCAGTCGATATTTCGGGATCGATTATTTGAAATAACAAAAATCGCCACAAATTTTATTACAGATTCTGAAAGCTCATGATGTGGGCTTTCAAACGCAGCATAGCACACGTCTGAGCGAGGTAGCCCCCCAGAGAAACTCTCATTTCCGTAAAACTGAAGAAATCGTGATCAGTCGATATTTCGGGATCGATTATTTGAAATAACAAAAATCGCCACAAATTTTATTACAGATTCTGAGAGCTCATGATGTGGGCTTTCAAACTCTGCATAGCACATGTCTGAGCAAGGTAGCCCCCCAGAGAAACTCTCATTTCCGTAAAAAACTGAAGAAATCGTGATCAGTCGATATTTCGGGATCGATTATTTTTGAAACAACAAAAGTCGCCACAAATTTTATTACAGATTCTGAAAGCTCATGATGTGGGCTTTCAAACGCTGCATAGCACATGTCTGAGCGAGGTAGCCCCCCGGAGAAACATTCATTTTTGTTTGGTGTGTTTTCGAGTTTTACTATGGAAAATGGTGGGATCGGAGAGAACCGCTGATGGCCATTGCTGGCTACCCAGAGGGAGTTGGGCGGAACTGTTTTAGGGTTTTACTTTGGGGTCATAGGGATGTCCAACGCACACCATGCCGGCCGATTCCGCCGACCCCCCACTTTACATGTCTGCCCGATCTCGGTTGGCAATGACAATTAACTATACATATATGTTTTGCGCCAATCAAACATATAAATAACACATATAGTTATATGTTTCTGAAAATTGAATATGCACATATTTTTAAACAAAACATATCTGTGTAAAAGTCGCTTATTCACTTATATTTTGTCTTAATTTTCGATAATTCAAACTTGAGATTCTGAATTTCCTGTTTAAAACAGTTTGCAACAATTTAGATAGCATACTCAGATTCAATAAGTTTAAGTGAAAGTCAGATTTTGGAAAAGTTTACTGTCAAGCAGCAACCAAAAGTCTTGAAATCATGAATTCCTATGGCAAAAATATGTATATGTTTCCAGAAACATATTGGCCTCAAAACACATAAATACAAAACATATTTGGCATGCAAACATATTGAGAAACATAAACATATATGTTTTCCCAAAACAAACATATTTATGTTTTAAAACATATACATAAAACATATATGTTTCCCACAGTAGATGGAATCCACTTTTGGGTTTGTTTCACGTTTTCTAATCAAAAAGGCAAAAAACAGCGGCTGCATTTAATAATCACATGTTTTAGTCTAATTATTTTTTTCAAAAATTATGTTTCGACTACATGTACGTTTGGCCCGCCCTAGCTTGACTGGAATCCCCCTACACAGTTTTTTATTTCATAATTTTGTAGCGCTATAGTGTTGTTACAATACCAAAATTTTTGTTTGACTGTGACTGACTATGACTACCGTTGATGAGCACCGGTTTGACTAATTTGACTACTTTTTGAGACAGAGCAAAATTGACATTTTCAGCGATTTACATGTTTCAGTCACCGAATGTCAGCCAGAAAAGCTTGTGACTAAATCAATAAATCGTTTATCCTGAAGATATAAACAGTTGTTAGCCACTAAAAAGTAGTGTTTCCGAGTAAATTTATTTTGAAATTAAATAACTATTAATTGCTTGCTCAGCCTTCAGAAGAAAATAACTTGCTATTAATTTGCTTGGTACCCAAATTCTGAAATTTAATTTGATAAAATTTGTTATTTGATATGAATTAAATATAAATTTGCTAGAATCAATACTAAATTCCTGAGGAAACAGCTCAAAATCTGGGTCGTGTCAGTCCAAAATGAGTTGACCTTTGTTTAGATGGCGACAAATGGTCTACAAATTAGCATTTAATGAGTTGATATCTTTGCTATAGGCATGGAACAAGGTCATCTTTGGACTGAACTTGTTGTTTTGTAGCCAGACTTTGGTTGGTGAAGCTGCCAAACCAAGCAAATTTATATCAAATTCATATCAAATTTATATCAAATTTCTAGGCCAATTTTACGAAATTTAATATAATTTTAATTTGTTTGACAGTTATCGCGAGAAATTTAATTTGTTATTAAATTGCTATTTACTTGGTAATTTTGGCCAAAACAATTTAATTTTGTTATTTAATTTTAATTTGATCGGAAACACTACTAAAAAGTAACACAGAATCGTTCTTTTCTCTTCAAAATTCATTGCTACGATAAGATGCATTTTGCGAAAAAGTCAGCTTTGAAGGGCCAAGCAGGGTCATCTCACGGATCTGGCTGATATTGATATCTGTTAAAATAGGAGCACAGTCGAAGACCCACGGTGCATGCCCGGCCACCAGAAACCCCCTGGAACCGGAGCTACAGCCCCTCAAAGTTGGGTCGGCAGCAATTTTTGGTGTCATTTTTACTTGTCTGACAGGCTCCATTCAAACGATCGCCCTTCATTCGTTTCTTAAGCTAGGATCCCGAATCGCATGTGGTATTCTAGCTGTTCCCATGGCCTTTCAGATTCTGGTACTCCCGTTTCCAGATCGTAGCTAGTTAGCGACATATTCTCCGAAAACAACGAAATTTCTGCAAAATGCCACTCCGTTTTTTCGAAAAATCTTTATAACCTTTTGTGCAAAAGCCCTGCCAAGCTACTGTTTTGACAAAAGTTTAAGGTATGAGTTGGCCAAACAAAATAAGCGCAACGCCTTTGATAATCTATAATTACTCCTTTTGGAGATATATGAATATTAATGGAAATTTGGTTTGATCAGTAATATCTCAAAATTGAACAGCAGTAGAGAAAAACAAAGGCTATTTTTGAACTCAGCGGGTCAAATTAGGTCGGGTACAATATTGACTGACAAACGGTTCCCTTCAGAAATGCATGAATGCTGAACATTTATTTCAGGATTATGGCTTCTCACGGCATGTTTCTTAATGAAACTTCAGAGGTGCATAACTTGCGACTGGGTGGCCGTAGCGCAAAACTGTTATGATATTCTGAGTCAGCGGAGAAAACTCGACCAGATAGACACGACGTTATGCCCAGATTTGACACATGAGGGATCATCGATAAAATCAGCGGACGCGGCGCCGGTGCAATGTATCGCCCGCCCATTCGCCACTCTGGCCCCCTTTCTTCTTTCGGATGCCTTTCTTCCAATCACGGCACGGCTGCGGTCGGTCGGTGGTCGGTCGCAGTGGGTTTTCAAGCTCGTACACTGTCATTCTAGACCAATGCAAAAACTTGAAAAACTCCTCAACTTTCATATCTGTAGAAGACTAAATACAACAAACTTATTTGTGTCTCTAAGCTGCAGGTCGGTCAGAGAGCAAACTGGCCACTTTGAGCCGAGACTACGCTTCCTCCATTTTTTGTTCAGCTACCCTGTCTTCGTCAAAAAGGATAGCTGAATATAGCATGCATACATCTTCTGTCTGTTGTTTCTGTGAGACGAGAAATTTTGGTGAACAGTTAGCAGGCGGCAGCAGAGAATAATGTACATAGGGTGATGTTTGACAGAATTTGGCTTCTCTCGCTTATGTGCTCAGACAAAGAATTAGTGGCGTTACAGCCAAAAACAAATGCTACTCTATAGAATAAAACGCTTTTAAAAGTATTCTGAGTATAGTATTAGCAGAAATTAGGAGGTGGTATTGTATTCTGAAGAGGTCTGCTTGGGCAGTGGCCCAATCAGGGCGAGAACATTTTGAGAAGAAAATTAGCCTTCCTACACGCTTTCTTAATCAGCAAATCGGTCGTAAACTATCGTTTGATACCTTCTATTTGTACCTGATTCCTGTACCTGTTTCAGTCCAAAAATACCCAAAATCAGGTGGCTACAGTTCGAAAGTACCCGATCAGGTTTCAGTTCAGGTATACCTGATCCACAGTACTTTGGACACTGTAGTTGTACAATATGTTCAATGTTTAAAAAAAACCTTTATACAACGCACATGTACAGCAGGTACAACCCAGTAACAACCCAAATAGGCCACATGCGAGGCAATCAAGAGTGGGCCGAGGCTTGCCTCAAACCCTCTACGTGTCTTACGCCGCGTGCATGGGAGCAGACATGCTCACCAATACACCAGAGACGCAGACATGTTGTATATCAGTAATTTTTGAGCGTTGCTTTGCTGTTCCGGACATGGCGGCACAGATGTGTATGGCCGATCACTTAGTACTGAAGACCAAAATAAAACTGCATCACTGGTTGTCCAGCGTTAAACAGTTTCTGATCTGCACAGTTTCAGAGAGCCATTGTCCCAGGTACACAATGGACCAAACCGCTCACGATAGCTTTTGAAATGTGTGCAATTGAAGAGCACCTGCAAAAAGTGACCGCTGGTACAGCGAGATTTGGCTCAGGTGCCACCTCCTGGGTTAGAGATACAGTAGCTCAACCAAGACACTCAAACGCGCCACATTTAAATGAAAGAAATCATGTAGCAACAGCCAAGTCGCAGTGCAGTTTCGTCTTGCTTCATAGGTCGAAAACACATCCAGCTAATGTTTCAAAATAGCGGATGTCGTTTAAAAACGATCGGTTGTAGGTGTTGGTCGGCCAGGTGGTGCTGGTTCCAAAGAGAAGCCAAGTGTTGGCCGTTGCTCCTGTTTAGGGTTGAGGAGGGCCTGGTCTCTGGTGACCAGGTTGCGTCCCCTGCGAGCTGTGCAAGATGTGGCCTTGTGCGATGTGGCTTCGTGCTCGCCCAGCGCAGGACTGTGGGGGCTTGTCTGAAGCAGCTGCTCTCTGCTTTCCCTCACACCACCTGCATTTTTACTTTTCTCCTCTGAACAGTGTTTGAAAGGAAAGCTTGACAAGCAAGAAAGGCAAACCCGATTTTACAGATCTCATATGTACAGGGTGTGCCAAAAAAAACAACCCAGCAGATTTTTCGCTGTAGCAACCGCAAATTTCAACCGATTTGAATAAATCTTTTTTTAAATGAAAGATAAATAAATTCTTAAAAGATTGCTGAAATTTTCATTAATGTATTCCGCTTACTTCCTGAGATATTGGCTCTCAAAATCAAAACAGTGATTTTGGTAGTGAACAAGAGGCATTTTTTTTATTATTCGGCACTTCGTAATAAAACGGATTCCTGCTACTGCTAAGGGCTCTTGGAGGCTTTACAGGTGACATAGAAACTCGGTTTACTTCAACACTAAAGTATCATTAGCCCCAGCAGTAGGAATCTGCTTTATTATGAAATGCAACAGAATCGCTCTTGTTCTTTGCCAAAATCTGTTTCGACTTAGAAGGCAAATATCTCAAGAACTAAACTGTGAATCTCAATAAAAGTTGAACCAATCTTTGAAGAATTTATCAGTCTTTCATTCAAAAAAGGGTTCATTCAAATCGGTTCAGATTCATGGTTGCAAAAGTAAAAAATCTGCAGGGTTGTTCTTTATCACTCTTGCTCATTGCCAAAATCTCTGTTTTGACTTTGAGGACAAATATCTCAGGAACTAAGAAAGCTATCTTAATAAACGGTACATCAATCTTTCAAGAATTTATTTAGCTTTAATTTAAAAAAGGACTCATTCAAATCGGTTGAGATTTGCGGTTGCTACAGCAAAAACTCTGCTGGGTTGTTTTTTTTTGGCACACCCTGTATATCTTTATTGCCCAGCAAGCATCAACAATCTTTTGTTTAGTTCCCTAGATAAACTTGTAAATGGAGCGATCTATTTTTGCTTCCTCCAGCCGTCGAAGTTCCATAGACCTTGACCAACCATCCCCGACTAAACTTGGTAGCAGGGTTGTATATTTTTCCGAAAAAAACCTCGGCCTGTTTTTTTCCAGTTTTTTTCCGGTTTTTTTCCGGTTTTTTTCCTAAATCGCGGAAAAAAACTCCAGCCCAAGTTCTGAGTATCCTAGGCTGGTTTTATGATTCCTAACGCTTTCTAGCTCCTTCCTCAGTCTTGTTAGACCAGAAATACACGTGCTACATTGATATAAATCACGAAACAGGCATGAAACAGTGCCTGACAGGTTCCATAAATAACGCTATATGCAAATTTTCTTACAGCAGTTTGCAGTTTTGTTTTTTTCATGCCAAATTTGGTCTTTTTTGTTGTTTTTCTAACAGTTTTGAGTCAGTATAGCCTATTATACATAGCAAAAGTCCATTTTTTAAACGAAAAATGACGTAAATTAGCTATTTTTAGCTTGAGTTTTTTTCCGCCATTTATGTTTTTTTCCGACCCTTAGGAAAAAAACCGGTTTTTTTCCGGAAAAAAACAGTTTTTTTCCGGTGTTTTTTTCCCACCTCACATCCCTGCTTGGTAGTTGGTACTGTGTCCCACGGAAGGTCCAGATCAGAGTTTTTATCGCAGAAATTTCGTTGCTGACATTTTCAGCTTGTAAAATAGGTGTAAAAAGATGAAACCATTAAATTTCCAAGCAATCCAACCGAAAATTTAACGAATTTTGCTAAAATTGTGTTCAAAATGGGAACCTATTTGAGTAAATCCAATAAAACAGGACAGCGGCCCAAATAGAATAAGAATAGGTTCAAGTTCAGGTTCCGTCGGTCTTGCCACCTGTAGTTTCTGGGTAAGGCGAAAAATGAGAAATAAAATTACATACCGGATTTCCCCTTTTGCCTTCAACATTTTACGTGACGGTTGGCGGTTTTGACATGTAAAATCGGTGAAAACAAGCAAATCATTACGAAAAACAAGGTAAATTGAGTGGATAATCGACACTAGTGGTGTGTTCGGTCAGACCGTAACAACTCCAGGCCGACCTTGGGGAGGGGGTAGGGGGTTTTCCTCAGGTGGGAGGCCCCTACCCCCTTCAACAAGGTCGGTTCGGAGCTGTTATGGCTACAATGGCCGTCTCAAGTATCCTAATTTTTCTGAAAACACAGGGTATATGTAGAGCGTGCGCGTTTATTTTTCGGGCTGTTCGTAAAGGGCGCAGCTATTGGAGCGTGCGCTTTTATTAGAAGTTTTACCGTTTCTCTTTTGCTGATGTTTTTCATAGTTCTTCCTTATTCAGATTTAGTTTTGATCTAACTGATATATGCGTAATTTTTTGTAGCAAAATCAAAGAAAACGAGGTCAACAATTCATTAATTTGTCAGGCTATTAGAGAATAATAACTTTAACAACAGAATTATATTGAACTACCCTGAAATCACAAGACGGGAGGGTGTCGTAAAAATGATCACATTTCTTTTTGCTGCCGTTTCCGTTGATACCACTTTCGGTGTTTTTTGTCAAAAATTCACAATGTGAGTGATCTTCCAAGCACGGTTGCACTTGCGCTAAGTGCTTGCTGGACTCAATGACTTCTATGCATATTTACTGTTTCGCTTCTTTAGTACAGGTGCTTTTAGTTGAACTGAAAAGGGAGTGTCAGCTGTTTGAATATTTTCTTAAGATTAATTATGTACATCCACTGTTAATGGCTGTTTTGTGCAACCGAAAAACGCAGTACACAGATCGAACCGAGCTACGAAAGCCAAAACAGAATCAGCTCTAGGTAGGATGCAGCTCAAGTGCCTACTTGGACTCTTCATCATTCTATACTTAAATAGCATTTTATTTGCCAAACAAGGTTATGCTAATCCGACTAGTTAGTTTTTCTTGACGAAGTATTATAGGCTGTTTAAAAGCTGGTATAGCTTATAACCCGGATCTCCAAGTGGTTTTCACTTCCGACCAGGACCCAGTCACAGAAGAAAGCATTGTGATGGCAGTGTGTCCTCCTGGGCTGCACCCGTTTGGACCATTCAAAGCTTCCTGCAAACAGGGTCGTTGGTCTCTGGATGAACTAACACCAAATTGTGAAAGCAAAGGTTCCCTATTAGAAATTTTTATTCAAAATTCCCCATGATCCATCTGATCACAATGTTTTCTTTGTAATTTTGCATTTTTCGGGCATGCAGAAACACATTCTATCCTTCCAAGACATCGAATTTGAAGGATTTTTAGTCCTATGACACTACTCTCTGCCCGAAACTTGCTGTGTCATAAAGCGTTGATCTATTTTTGGCTTAGCTTCGCACTGCTCCTAAATAATCAAATCCCTATGTACTTTATGTACAGTACATTCACAATCAACAAAATAGCCTGTATTTTGTCACTGCTCATTATATCTCCATACTGTACACTAGCAGGCCAGTACAGTACAATGGAATCATTTCTTTCTCTTAACCAAAAGTATTTATAGAAACGATTTTCACTCTAAGAATAGTAAACTCAAAAACAATTTCAAAAGTTCCTAAAATCTAAATGCATCTCTAAAATCCCATTGCTTTCGATGAACTTTCTAGCCTCTGACCTTGGAAATGACTAAATCCAACTCTGCCTGCCATGCTCCCACGTTAGACACATTAATTGCCTCGCATGTGGCCCATAGGTTCTGTACTGGTCTGTTCGGTGTTCATGCGCCTTGTAATAGGCAAATTCAGTGTTTTGACTTTGCAAAACATTTTCAGCAAACACCAAATAAATACCAGTATATTTTTATGAATACCTACCCATACCGAACCGATTCCTGAAAATGCCATACCCAAACAAAGTATAGTGAACATCGGAAAAATCTAAAAAGTGTTTTATGTAGTTTTGTTTAGCTAATCTTGCTTTAGGTTGCAGCAAAGACGACATACCGGAACAGATTGAATCTGGATTATACGAGCTTGAGGAAGAGTCACCCAGTCAGCCAGGAAAGGCAGTTCACAAGAGCAAAGCGGTTTTGACCTGCAATCAGGGTTACAAGCTAGTCAAAAGAGGGCCAGGCCAGTTTGTTGAGTGTGGCGATGAACTGTGTTTGCAGTTTGACTCTGTTTCTCATCAACTCACATGTCACTACGGCACTTGGGTTGGCCAGTTGGCTTCAAGTTCAGGTTTTGAATGTTTCAAGAGTACAGTGACAGGTGCGCCCATCAAATGATTGGCTCTAGTGCTTTGACCACTTTAGACCTGGAATCTGAATGCGCTGCGCTAAGCAGCACTTACAAATTCTATGACTACGACTCGTGTTTCGCCATTGAGGAGGCAGCTGGCGCCTATGTAGACTGGTCAAGCAGATGCAACAAACTCGTCTCGACTCCAGGAGAGGTCGCCCTACTGCCAAACACCAGAATCCTCAATCTTGTGCGCACTAGAGCCGAGTTCAGTGGCGCGGTGTGTTTTGCTAGTCACCATGAGATGGATTCCGGTTTTTGGGTCTTTGATCTTGCACAATCATTGACTGAAATTTAGCTTTTCAGCTTTGAAAACATTTTTAGGAAATACCGACGAAAATACAGGGTGTGCCAAAAACAAGCCAGCAGATTTTTTACTGTAGCGACCGGAAATCTCAACCGATTTGAGTGAATCTGTTTTTGAGTGAAAGACAAACAAATTCTTGAAAGATTGGTGAAATTTTTATTCGGTTCCTGACATTTATTTGCCCACAAAGTCAAAGAAGAGATTTTAGCAATGAACAAGAGGGATTTTTATTATTGCTAGACAGTTGATGATAAAACAGATTGCTACTGCTAAGGGCTAACGTAAAGAGGCGTTACCAGAGATTTCCGCTCATAAGACCACCATAGTTAGAAGGAAATTGGTCTTGATAGGTTTTCTTTCCAGTTAAAAGACCGTGGTCTTAGTTATTGTTGACCGATTTTAGCACAGAATTATCTGTTTTTAAAGTGAACAAAGCTGTTCATCGTGAAAAAACAAAGGGAGAAGTAAATAATATGGTAAAACATGATTTTCATTTTTGTTTTGAAAATAATACAGTACCTGCTTGCTATGCTTTAAGACTACATTTCTTTTTGTAATTTCAAGTAATGTTTTACAAGTCAAGCGTAAAATGATAACTCAAGTCTATATAGCCTCAGAACTAGGAATCTGTTTCATTATGAAGTGCAACAGAATCGTTGATTGGCAAAATCTGCTCTGAATTTGAGGGCAAATGTCTCAGGAACCAAGCAGCGAAGCTTAATAAAAGTTTCACCAATCTTTCAAGAATTTATTTGTCTTTCATTCAAAAAATAATTCATTCAAATCGGTTGAGATTTGCGGTTCTTACAGTAAAAAATCTGCTGGGTTGTTTTTTGCACTCCTTGTATAACAACCCATACCGAATTGATTCCCAAAAATCCCATACCTTGTTTTCAGCCAAGTGCCTGGATTGGAATGAGCAAGCCAAAAAGTACAGCAAATCCACGTCTCGGTTGGCAATGGAATCCAAGTGGCGGATCAACCCAACCGGTGCAGTACATCTCCAGCATGTGGTCCTCTCCAATCGAGCCTAATGGAATTAGTGGTACTGGCCCGGTTTGTGCCCACACATATGCAAACTATTTGGATGACCGCAGTTGTGCAGTCAACACAGCCTTCATGTGCCAATATGGTGTGATTTGGGCTATTTTTCTTTGTTCCCTATTAGTAATATTTCTTGTTAGCTAGTAATCATTCACTGTTCGAAATCTACGGCTACAACCTGGATGGTGACCAAAAGGCATTGATCAGCCAAACTACAGGATCGTCGGAAGTGCAGTGTGCAGCATTGTGCAGCCATCAGAAACTCTGCTACTCATTTGCGTTTCGGAAGCAAGATCTCACCTGTAAATCTTACATCAACTTCCCTGATGAGGATTTTAGCGCTGTTGCTAGTGATGGCTTCGTGTACTTCACTAGGCTGATTTGATTGATCCACTGCATGCGCTTTGTACCTATTACAGTCAGGCACTTAACGCCGTTTACGGTACCGACACCGTATTAAACAACACTACAATGAGTTGATTTATTTCATATGACCGCTAAAAACCAAACAGCATCCCAAAATTTGAAAATCAATAAAAACGGTCCATTTCTGAATCATAGACGGTGAAAAAGGCGCTGATTTTCTTGGAAATCTTGTTCAATAATGCACGATTCAATTAACATATCTAGCGGAGATAGAGATGTTTCCACTTAAAATTGGGATAAATTCATGCGTAGTCTTAAAATATCGGTTTCTTGGGGGAAAATGGAATTTTCAAAGAAATCTATGAATTAGATATGTTGGGCAATTCCCAATCGTTAAGTTTTGGCTTAGATTTTTTGCTTCTCTGAAAAAGTACCGTAGAATTAACAATTTAAACGGCTTTTGCAGAGAATTGTGCTATAAAGCTTTGTCTGTCCGGTTCTATCTACATAACTTTTAACCTAATCCCTTTGTTTAAACGGTCACCTTTTCTGCCACTGTCAATCATTCTAAAATGGACCTTAGTTAGGGTGTGCAGGTGTCAGTCTTCTCAGCAATTCCAATAAAGTAGGACTGGTTAAAGCGAAGAAACTCAGTATAGAACTTATTGAAGAAAAGTTGTCCCACTGTCATTTTACGTGGATCTGACGCGATTCCATGCATCCAATATATTGTGCTGTTGCGTCTCCTGCGCAGCATATAGCTCTCCGGTCCAATCGAGAATTCCCTGGAGTTGTATTCCAAGGTGATCACGGGAAGATATGGGAAGTTGTCTAAGATTGTTGCGTCTCCGGGTTCTAGACGAAAGTTAGGAATGGTGGTTTCTAGTATGCTGTTGAGTTGAGCTAGAGTACGCTCCAACAAAACTATATTCGATGTCCCTGTGTCATGCAGAGCCCGGTAATCTCTATAGCCAATCGTAAATATGCTGTTGTTGGCCAATCTGATGGCGATCTAGAAAAAGTCCATCCATTCTCTGAACCAAGCTGATCCATTATACAGGGTGTGCCAAAAAAGAACAACCCAGCAGAGTTTTTGATGTAGCAACCGCAAATCTCAACCGATTTGAATGAATCCTTTTCTAAATGAAAGATAAATAAATCCTTAAAAGAATGCTGAAATTTTCATTAATTTACTATGCTTAGTTCCTGAGATATTGGCTTTCAAATTCAAAACTGTGATTTTTGGCAGTGAACAAGAGGGATTTTTTATTATTCTGCACTTCGTAATAAAACGGATTCCTGCTACTGCTAAGGGCTCTTGGAGGCTTTACAGGTGACACAGAAACTCGGTTTACTTCAACACTAAAGAATCATTAGCCCTAGCAGTAGGAATCTGCTTTATTATGAAATGCAACGGAATCGCTCTTGTTCAGTGCCAAAATCTTTTTTTACGAACAAAGTTTTATTTCTGAAATGGGTTAGTGAAACAGATATGGGTTAGTACAATACAATCACACAGCAGCTGGGCTCGGATCGCTGTTGCACAAAATGTTGTATAGAGCAGTTTATCTCGATACTTGAAACTTTTAATAGATCGGTGTTATGTTTCCCTACTCACTGCTGAATCAGAAAGAAACGCAAGTATTTGCCCCAAATTGCGGTAAAGGCATCTTCCTTCTTCAACATTATGCTGGCCAAATGTGCTTTTTTCAAGCTTGCCTCTATAAAATGCCTAAAGGTCATGTCGGCAAAATCTTTAACTTCCCGTTGCCAGTGCCAAAAACTGTTTCGAATTAGAAGGCAAATATCTCAAGAACTAAACTGTGAATCTCAATAAAAATTACACTAATCTTTGAAGAATTTATCAGCCTTTCAGTCAAAAAAGGATTCATTCAAATCGGTTCAGATTCATGGTTGCAAAAAGTAAACAATCTGCTGGGTTGTTCTTTATCACTCTTGTTCACTGCCAAAATCACTGTTTTGACTTTGAGAGCCAATATCTCAGGAACTAAGCATAGTACATTAATGAAAATTTCAGCAGTCTTTTAAGAATTTATTTATCTTTCATTTAAAAAAGGATTCATTCAAATCGGTAGAGATTTGCGGTTGCTAGCTACAGCAAAAACTCTGCTGGGTTGTTTTTTTGGCACACCCTGTACTTACCTTAATCGTAACTCGGAGGTGCCAGCCCTGACCTGCTGGATTTTCAATTGATCTCACAGATGTGTAGGTATTTGGGAGAAAGCAAGCAAGTCGTGCGTGCATTCCAAGATAACCGGGTCGTTGTAGGAACTGATCCTTAGTGTAGTCTGGGGGAGGCTCGCTAATCCACAGGGAAAACAACTGGAAACAGTGCCAGTGGTATCAACAGAAGTATGCCTTCTTTTACATTGTACCGGGTTTTCCAGTCTTTCAACCAGTTGATATGGTTGAGGGTATGGGCTCGTTTGGTTAGGAGGAATCAAATTGTAAGCTAGTCCAAGTAAGGCTTCTTCAGACACATTCAATGAATCCACAGCCACTCCAAGATTTATGTTATAGAAGTCTCCTGTGGTGGCTCCAGAAGAAGTTAAGGACAAATGGGCGTTGTAGAACCTATAATTATTATTATTGACATAAGCGTGGGCGCTATCTGTTTGGAGCCACCCAAACAGGGTATCAAGTGTCCCGTATCTGGTGGACACTTGGCAGGCACGGGCTGTCGACCACACTTCACGGTTGTGTTCAGGCTTGTGTGACCTTAGTTCTGCTTATTCCCCCCACCCGGCCCAATCGGGTTATTTGGTTTGGTTGCACTAGCACAAACAACACACACTCGTTGAGCTCGCAATTTGTACCTAGGTGTTCTGTCATCGAGGGTATGGACCAGTGTGGGCCAAGTCTACAGACGCTGTATGACTCACTATTGCGTTCCCGTGCTCCAAATACATGCAAACAATATCAGTTTGCTTATCCGTTTTACTGTGCATGTTATTGCTCTGTATGTGACTTGGACACAACAGGGGCTTTTTGAAATTTTGGGTAAAAGCCCCCATTGACCCCCCACCTGACGGAAACCCCCTTCCCTCCACCCCTGCTGCTATAAATTTCAATTTGTTCAGATCATGCAATGGTTACCTGATAGATACACTTGTCCCATCCGCATATTCCTCTTTATAGAGTCGTTGACTGATAGGAGGTGCAGCAGGATTCCAGTACCCTTTTTTTACCCAGGATACCGCACTTCCTGTGTCCAGAAAAGCGTTGACTTCTGTTGCGGTGGAATTGCCAGGTTCACTCAAGTAAATTGTTATCCAGTAGAAATTTGTGTCGAACGTGCATTGTACAACTGTCTTTAGGGCTTGCTTTTGCCCAGGACACAGGCTAACTTTTAGAACAGCGGCTGGTGGCTTTGGTTTTTGCGGTGAAACGAATGGTACGTTGGTCCAGTAGGTAATCCATTCCATAAAAGCGCGTTTTATAATCCGAGTAATAAAGACATAACCTTTCGATCGTATCACTTCAAATCCAGCTAATGCTGTTTTGTTAGATCGAGGGATGGCCCACTGCAAAATTGGACGACTGGCCTAGAAAGAAAGCAGTTCTACAAACCATCAAATCTGCCATATTTACCAGTATCCCTGCAAGGCAAATGGCATTCTGATTAATCTTTTCGTTGGTTGGTTTTGGACAATCGACAATGCTCTGCTTCTGTACAAAGGTACAGTTTTGGTGGCAGTCAGCTAAAACAGAAAGTGCTCTGTTGTAGGACTATGAGTCAATATACAGTGTGTGTCAAAAAAAAACAACCCAGCAGAGTTTTTACTGTAGCAACCGCAAATCTCAACCGATTTGAATGAATCCTGCTTTAAATGAAAGATAAATAAATTCTTGAAAGACTGGGGAAGGCCCTATTAAGACGCGATGCTTAGTTCCTGAGATATTTTCCTTCAAACTCAAAACAGAGATTTTGGCAGTGAACAAGAGCGATTCCGTTGCACTTCACAACAAAACGGATTCCTACTGCTGAGGGGCAACAAGACTTTTACAAATGAAGTAACCAAGCATGTGTGGCACCAGAAAAACCTTGTTACGTTAGCCCTGAGCAGTAGGAATCGGTTTTATTATGAAGTGCAACAGAATAATAAAAATCGCTCTTGTTCATAGCCAAAATCTGTTTTGACTTTGAGTGCAAATATCTCAGGAACCAAGCATCACATCTTAATAAAAGCTTCACCAAACTTTCAAGAATTAATTTATCTTTCATATAAAATAAGACGCACTGAAATCGGTTGAGATTTGCGGCTGCTACAGCAAAAAATCTGCTGGGTTGTTTTTTTTTACACACCCTGTACATACATTTTATTGCCACTGCTTCTGCAGTATCTGTGGGTCGGTAGTCGCTTTCAGTTGAAACTAAGCAGATCGGAGTGATTTTGCCTGATTTCCAAGCGGCAGTTGTGCTTTTCAAACGGCTCAGGTCCTTTTCCAGTTGGAGAATGGCCCAGTTGCGGTAGACCAATGCAAACACTTGGTCTGTTCGGTTTTTACTGCTCAGAAATGCCTCATGCACAGTTCCTGGCGATGCCTGTATAGATATCACATACATATTTGCACTATACTGACGGAAAAAGTGTTTAACCTTGTGTAAGCAGAATTTATGTTGAAACGTAAACTGTAAACGCGCGAACGGGTCAGACCTTTGTTGTAATACTTTTGATGGAACTTCTTACCTCATATCCTATTTTATTTTGGCTACAAAACAAGCAAACGGATCCTCCCTTTCCTTCCTTTCTCCTTACTCCTTTCCAAACACAAACCAAGATTCTCATCTTTCTTGTCTTTCTGTGGAGCCTTTCTGATACTGGTACTTGGCGAACACACAGTACAAACCACGAACCAAGTACCATTTTCCATACCCTACGGATACGGACTATCACGGACTGTAATTTAAGCCCATGGACGGGCCTCGAACGTGTTAGGGACCTAACACCGTTTGTTTACACAAGAGCGCCTCAGCTGCGCGCCCGATTAGAGATTACAATAAATGCAGCCGTCTAACTTGTCTGTATCTCAGCTTGCGGTCAAGTTGCTTGCTTTTGTTGGTGCTTAAACCATAGGGGCAAACCTATTCTCTGACGGAGCAGAGCAGAGCAGAGCAGAGCAGAGCAGAGCCGAGCCGAGCCGAGCCGAGCCGAGCCGAGCCGAGCCGAGCCGAGCCGAGCCGAGCCGAGCCGAGCCGAGCCGAGCCGAGCCGAGCCGAGCCGAGCCGAGCAGAGCAGAGCAGAGCAGAGCAGAATTAGCTAAGCTAGTCGTAGGAACACTAAAAATAGTTTACCCTAATACAAAATCTGTTATTTTGAAGCAAAGTTGGCTGGCTGAGCATCAGTTATTACCCTATCATTACCTACTACAAGCAACCGCCACTTGGTAGGTCACGGACTCCTAAGAACAACCTATGGACCTGCATGGCTCACCCACGGACTATGCCCCCTAGAACGGCCTTATTGCTTAGCACCCAGGGACTGCCAGGCAGTAGAGATAGGTGGCAACACGGACCCTTTTCCGTCAGCCACGGAAAATGGTACTCAGTTCGTGGTTTGTACTGTAACGTTAATGCGGTCAGTTTAAATCTGCTGCGCTTGTTGAAGCTTGAGTTGCTCTTGCTGAAGTGATTGTTGGTCTTTGAAAATTGCAGTTGAGTAGTGGTAGAGATTAACGTAGGGTCAGGTGCTTGAGAGGTGACGTTGGTGAGGAAAGGGGAAACAGGCACTCGGCACCAATGAAACACAGTCTATGACTAGTAGACGCAAACACACAAACAGAATACAAATGACCACACAGTAACTGGGCATGTAAAACACTCACACTAAACAATCACAATTCTTTCAGTACCTAGTGTGGTTTACAGCTAGACTTAGACCCCGTCCCACTCGCCTCAACCCCAGCCCCATCTGCTAATGACCTGCTACATGATTGATCATAGTGACCGATCCCGATCCGATGTGCGGGGGGCCTTACAGCCTGCGATTAGACTCGAGGTCCATTTCGCTTCTCCGTGATTCGTCATCTCGGACGTTGCCCTTCTTTCACTGCCAGCCACTCCTAGCCATGCTGCTGGGTGCCGGTCACCAGGAGGGCGGCCGGCGTGTCGATGCCATGATGCTGACAGCTCCCGATGGCCGAGGGCTGCCGGGCATAGTTGGTTTCTCAGACAGCTTCTGACATCGTAGATGTTCTTCCCAACGCGGCATGCTTTGTGGAGTGGCTTCAGTGCAACGGCAGATCCAGTTGGTTCCCATTTTACCTACTCGCTGTAACCAGCTTTCGGTGGCCTGGGTGGAGCGTTGTGCCGACGACCAACTCTTTGCAGCAAGAAACTTGCCGCACCGAGAGGATGAACCACTACAACCGCTAGGGGTGCAGGGGCCGCCGTGACTCAGAGGCAGCGAGCTACCCACTGAGCCAACGACGCGGCGACGATCTTAGTGACAACAGTTTTTTGAGCCGACTAAAGTTCAGCAAAAGCAGCAAGTACAGGTATGGTCAGCAGCTTTCCTCCACTAAAATTGATGGAGACTGTCGGGAGCCTGTGGGTTTTAGTTGTAAATCTGCAACAAACAGTTTCTTGCAATTAAACCGGTTGAATCATGTGATGGTAGCGCACTGTTTGGTTTCGTTGATTTGCTGAAAATTGTAGAAGCAATCAGCTGGTGCCACCACATGTCGGCTAGATATCAGCACGCCAGTGCACTGGGAAATGGCCTCGTCTCCTAAATGAATGAATAAAGAATACATTGTAACAGTGTGATTTTTTCTACTTTTTTGTCAACTAGAAGCAATTTTCCGTTTTTTTAAAATAGTGGAGGACTAAGACACATACAGGTTGCTACCAGTAACCATTATTTAAAAGATGAACGCTATACTTGAAGAAGAGGAGAGGCGCCAAAAGAAACCGTTTGCAATCAAATTTTTGTTTTTGGACAAAAATGCTTGAAGGTCTGATTGTTATGCTGTTCGACGATATTGATTGACTCATACAGAGTAGACAAGTAAACATATAACAATCATGCTTACCATCGCTATTTAATGTTTTATCCAATATGGTCTGTACATCGACAGCCCAGGTGGGATCTACTGTGGCCTAAAAAATAAACCTGCCTCAAGTTAAACTGAAGCAGAAGAAGAGTCGGAGACCTTTTTCAGCCCACATCTATGCAGAATTTGCTTCTCTTCTGGTTTTGATAGCTTTTTAATTTTGGCATCAGTGCAGAGCACAAACAGTAGGACTGTTGTTATGAGAAACATGCTGGAAAAGTAGTGCTGTGCTACCAGGAGCTGTCAGTGCAGACAATGATGCTGGGTTACGCTTAGATGCTGGCTTATTTAGACCTTGTCTTGTCTGATTTCTAATGCTTCAACTGGTCTTTAGTCTTCCAATCCACTGCTGCATTATCAATACAACATCAAATTAAATCAAGCACGAACTGCGTCTTCTGATGTGGCAACATGAATAAAATTGATTTGGTATAAGGACTTTGTCTGCGTGCATACACACAGGAGTTTGCTGAGCAGAGAGCAAAGAAAACAGAGTGAACTGTAGCATTTCTGTCTCCACCTACACACCCATATACTCTGATATAAAAATTTCTGGAATAGGCTGGTTATTTATTATTTTTACAAAGCATTTCTATGACTGATTGTTCAATTGGCAAAAATTTACAGTAGGTAATATCAAACTTCTGACATTTGGTACTGACGACAATATTCAGTTCTTTCGCTCTTTGGTTAAAGAAAGCTCCATCGCGATAGAACATCGAATTTCTCTTTGTCGGCAATCGATCGAGGATCCGCCCCCTTTCTCCTTACCGTCTTTCAGAACCCGACTTTACTTTAGACGGTCTGTCCTAGAGTTACTACAATGCAAACCAAATCACTGTATCATAGAGTGTTTTGCTTTCCCATGAAAGGGTTTATCGGCTAGTAGCAAACACAACACAAACACACAACACACCACCAGCAATCACACAAAACAACCACATGCTACTGTAGTTACACTGCAAAACACTCTCAGACAAACGCAATCTCTTCACCCAATACAAAAACAGCTGTGCACGAAACAGATTGCAGCTTAATTATGCAAACTATCTGCAACAGATGATCCAAACGGCGTTCGCTTGCTCTCTTAAAGAATTTTCCACAGACTGTACTGATTTTCAGCCATCTTTCAGTTTCAAAATCGCATAGTAAGGAACCAGTTTCAAACCTTTGGCTACATAAGATCCATTTTACTCGTTTTAGGCTAAAGTCATCTACCGATCGTGCACAAGATGAATCCAGCTTCGCTCACACTTGCAGTTGCAGCTTTCGTACTGCTGTCAGCCTCTAGTACACATGGATGGATGCTACGTAAACGTAAGCTTACAAAAAGCTCTGTAAAATAGGGACTGCTAAATTCGTATGCGTCATGGATCAGAACTAAAAGATTTTTTTCGAGTCAATTAAGACATATTCGCACCCATGGATGGGGTCCACGAATTAAGGGGGGGACGAATTAACATGCATTTTGCGAAAGTCAACTTAGCTATAACTG